>BQNB010062502.1:10043-36052 GCA_026074375.1 Tanacetum coccineum | reverse complement strand
ATAGCCAACATTTAAAATTCAAAATCTGTCCCAACCAGCTGGTCGCACGGATCCACGAATCCACCATCAGCGTCCTTTGGTTTTGCTGGATCCGTGGGTTGCAGTTGGGACAAAATATTTTTATGTACTTAAAAATCAGATTTATTAGATTATTCTAGAAGGAAAATATTTCTTAACATAATTAAGGAAATATTTTCTAGATTTGGAAAGATTTAGAAAGATTGTTTTCACTTATGGTTAATCCCATTTTGTCTTACATGATTAATATAACTAGCTTATAATTAATCATGTGTTTACTTAAACTCATTTGATTAGAAAAGTTTATGCAAATGATTAAGTTTAAATGTAATGGAAAAATATTTTTCTTTGATCATTAACTACGTTTAATAATGACACAATCATACCTTAAGTGATTTGTCGTCGTCAAGTAAATTTACGACTAAATAACTTGTTTACGTAGTATGATATTATATTTGTTATTATCAAAACATGAAGATCATTAAATATAAATATCGTTTTTACGCGAATATTTGTATTAACAGAAAGAATTTTAATAACAAAACCCTTGGAACCCCTCCCCCACCCAATTTATTCATACCAAAGAGTAATTAGCAAGACTTAAATTTTGTAATACCTATAAGGACAAGACTCTTTATTCAGTTTTTTTCTTCTAACTCATTGTATGCTGTAAATTTAAAATGATGTTCAAGAATCCCGTCGTTTAGAATAGTTTGTAAACCTTCCCAAAATCAGAGACGTAGAATGCTTCAGATTCTGCTGATACTTTTTACTCATACGCATCTGAATTTTGATATTCGATATGCTGCACCCTGCTGTAACAAATGATCAAAATGATGCCTATCACGAATATCCATATTGGCTTGAATAACATTACCTTGTATAAAAAATGTTGTTTTATGTCACAAATTTCATAGAATCACTGAAAAGCATTGCTTAATTTTTAACAACGTCTGGATGGCTATACCTCCCCGTCAAGCAGCATACATCAAAATCTTGTTAGTATGAAGTATCAACGCCGGCAAACTTTTGGCTACCCATTTTTGGTAGACTCTCGCTTCTACTGTTTTGTTAACGTCATTTATTTCTAAATCACCGATACAAGTAAATGTTGCACCGGTAACAATCGTCATCCTGCAACAAAACATACAATCATTAAACGATCGCAAAAAATGCCAATGTATGTATCCTTCACAATGCAGAAGCAACAATATATGTATTCTGCAAAAAATTCAGCTCACAAAGTGCAATTGCAACATTTACATATATTATTGTAATTTCATATGTGAATTTAACACTAATAAGCAAATTAAAAAAAAAACTACCTAAATACATGGGAGTAAAGAAATAAAGCATTCCATAAACGTGAAATGAGAACCCCCAACTGATATTATAAGACAACAAAAAACGCAAAACGACTAAATATCAAAAAGCTTCATTTAACCACACAAAAAACTACCCTAAAAACCCAAAAAACAACTTACACCACCTATCTCATGCCAAAACATGCAAATTCAACATCGACATACGTTTATAATCACCTTAATAAGCAAGCAACAACAAACATATATATCTTTGAAACATTTTAGAACTTAAAACACAAATCAAACACCACATAGTCATAATCCTAATAGTTAACATTCAAGAAAATAATTTAAAACCCCAAAACAAAGCACAACATATAAATACAGACATCGATCGTCATGAAAAGTAATCATCATTATCATTGCTAACAACATCACGATTAACCAAACACATGTACATTATCGTCATTCTAAAACAGCATAGGATAGGCGATTTAAAAACAAAAAACAAATCAAAACCATACACATACACACATCGATAACCATGCAACAAAAATCAACAACAATTTGCTAGCAAACTCAGTGTTAACCAAATACATGCATACACATTATCGTCATTCTAAAACATCCTATAATAAGCAAGACTAACTTGACAGTAAAAATCCGCAAAACAGGAAAGAATGTTAAAAACATCAGTTGATTAAAACTGATATAAAACCCCTCATGACACTAAAACACTAATAAGATTTAGCTGAAAGTTCTCGAAGAAGCTACACCTACCTAGAGAGAGATGAAACAGTGATCCTGCATGAAGGTTGATGAAAGAAAGACTTGGATACACGATTTATGTAAGAAGGTAAATCAAGGTAGGTAGTGAAGAATTGGACTATAAACTAATGACCCAATAAGCATGCAAAATTATTTTAATGACTCAACTAATAACCCACTTAACCAAAACGACACAACCCCACTCAAAACGACCGCATTAAAGTCATATTAGTGGCACACGACGTCGTCTGCACACCTAATGCATAATGAGTTTTATATAAAAATGCATAAATATCAAATAATATAGACATATGTAATATATTTTGTGTAAAACGATTTTAAACGAATATATCATAAAAGTGATATAAAATAATGCACCGCTGCAACCACATTAATTTCTGGTTGTTCACAAGTGGAGAAGGCTAGTCAACAACATATATGTTAATTATCACTCTCGAGACTATAAGCTACTAAACGTGTCTTGATATTTTTTCATAACAACAATACAATACAAGTAAAATATAGATAAAAATCTCAAAACGACTCGCAAAAATATCCTTTCTTTCATAAGTAAAGGAAGAATGATTCATGTTCAACACAAAATTGAGCATTTTTTACGTGTCATGTATGTGGCTTAATTAGTATTTTTGTAGCCATTTGTAGACTTTTTTCCTGCTTTCTTTCGTAACCATGGCTTCAGATCATTTAGTCGAATAATTCATAACCATACTGCCACACTAATTCCAATCAGATAAAACCCTCTATTTTTAGGGGGTGTTTGTTTCGACTTATGAAACATATGCCCATTTGACCTTATATTTCATAAGCCTTAATTTTCTGGCTTATTTTAAAACTTAAAGGCTTATATAAGTTTATTAACTTATATAATAAGCCTACAAGTCTCAAAATAAGCCGAAAAATTAAGGCTTATGAAATATAAGCTCTTATGTTTCATAAGCCGAAACAAACACCCCTTAAGTGGTCAACGTAACCGCCCCTCATTTGCAAACTTTACTTTCACTGTACACGTGAACTCGTGAAGTATCTTATCTCGTGAGATGTAGGCTGGCCCAATATGAAACGGTCCTCACAAAAACTTGCAAGTTGGCAAGTTCCAACCATCAGGGTATAACGGGCCTGGCCCAAGAATGAAACAACCCTAAAGCCCCACAACCCATCATACATTCATTTGTGATATAAAACACTCAAACCCTAGTTCATTCAGCCGTAGAGGAGCATCACAGCACGGCGATCAATCATGTCGAAGCGAGGTAACATCCATCTCAAATCCTTTTTATTTCGTCAATAACTATCAGAATCTTATTTCAGAGTCATGTAAACCTTTGATTTTTTATGAAATGTTTGGTACTTATTATTGTTTAGATGATGTGATGGTATTTGTATGTTAATATGATTATTGTAGTTTAAGTTTATTTGTTGTAATCTTTTTTACAAGATTTAAGTTTTATTTTAAGTTATGAAAATGTTATTTGATATTTGATTTGCTATAAGTATTTATTTATTTGATGTTATTTGTTTACTGTTGTGATTTTATTTTGTATTGATTGTTTTTATAGCAGTTTTGTTGATGTTTATAAAACTATTAGACCTCTTTTTTAATAATATATATAAAATATAACAATATGTAGATTTGAATTGTAACTGGCTTTGTATCTGTTGTTTGTAAAAATATGGCTTAAGTAGTTTTGTAATTGTTGCTCGTTTATTTTTTATGCGTATGAAAACATGATTTGATTTTGTTTTACTATTTGTTAATATTCCTAAAAATCTGGTATAAAGTTTGTTTATAATAATGACTGTTAGTATGTTAAAATGTTACATGACATGATCTTTTAATTTGTTTTATTTATATTTCTGAAAGTGTGATTAGATTTGATTTTGTTCTTACATATATGAGTTTTTGATGTAGTGTTATTTTAGGGATTGTTTATCTTAGCTATTTGATGAGTTTATGTAAATCTTAAAAAGCTTATTAACTTCATAAGCCATTAAAAATGAGTTTATCAGCTTAGCAAGTTTTCAATAAGCTCATAAGCCCACTAAATAAGCATAAGCAAAACCTCCATGCATGAAAATATTGTTTGTTACTGATTTTGTTTTTTATGTTTTAATTTCATAATATGTTACCTATATTTGTATTTGTTGCTGTATATTAAATTTTGATTGTTTGTGGTGTTACATAGGGCGTGGAGGTTCCGCAGGGAACAAATTCAGGATGTCACTCGGTTTACCAGTGGCAGCAACTATTAACTGTGCTGACAACACCGGTGCTAAGAACTTGTACATCATTTCAGTGAAGGGAATCAAGGGAAGGCTTAACCGTCTTCCGTCTGCTTGTGCTGGTGACATGGTTATGGCTACTGTGAAGAAAGGTAAGCCCGATCTCAGGAAGAAGGTTATGCCTGCTGTCGTTGTTAGGCAGAGGAAGCCGTGGCGCCGAAAGGATGGTGTTTTCATGTACTTTGAAGGTTAGAATTCATGTTTCTTTGCTTTTGATTTGATGTGTTATTGTTGGTTTTTGAATAACCATATGTTTGTTAAACCGTAACTGTTATAAGGTCTTGTTGTACATATTTAAGTTACTTGGATTGGATTCAAGTTAGCAATAAAAAAATGTTTTCACAAGTTTCATGTTACGCATATTTTTATTCTCTTGATTGAGTTAATATATTTAATGAAAATTTATGGTGCAAGATTACTAGAATGTTTGACTGTGGTTTACTTTAAATAGTGTTGCTTCTAAGAAACTTAGTTTTGTATGTCCATCTGTATAGCTGGCCATTTAAATCAAGAAGCATAAATCAAAATTGTGAATCAGTCTTTAACAGCATAGTGTGTTTTTTTGTTGCATTGTGTTACCTGTTTGCTGGTATATTTTTATTTACGTTGACAATCTTTTAAAATGTAAGATATTTCGCCATTCTTATTTACAATTTTTTTAAAGTTTGGCTTATCATGATGTCTATGATTGTTTTATCAACATGTGATTAATTTTTTGTTGCATTTATAAGTTTTTCTTGATCATTTGCTCTCTGATCTGCAGATAATGCTGGTGTTATCGTCAATCCCAAGGGTGAAATGAAAGGTAAACATAGCTAACAACGCTAAACTTTTCATTTTACTTTGATATCCTAATTGCTTTTATTTGGGGTTGTTTATTACTTTTTGGGTATGATAGTATCTTCGTCAACAATTGCACTTGACAGATGCATTTACTTGCTTTTAACACTCAACTACCACTGCTATGTGATAGCTTTTTTATTTTTCATGTCTTTGTGATAAAACTATTTGGGATTTGTTGTTGATGTTTTTGTTTGATGTTTTCTCATGTATTTTATTTTGTTGTGATGACTTCAGGATCTGCCATCACTGGACCTATCGCAAAGGAGTGTGCTGATTTGTGGCCTAGGATTGCCAGTGCTGCCAATGCTATTGTCTAGGGCGTCTTCGCTCTATGGTAGTTTTATCAGTTGGTTTTGTTTTAGTGATTATCAATCAGATGGTTGTTGACGATTTTGTTAGAAGATATATCTTGCTTAAAACTTCTTATTCCAGACTGCAGTCGTGTTTAATCAATGGGTTTGATGTTATTTGTTCTTGGTCAATTTGCTTGGTTATGTTTACTTTTTGTTTGCAATGTGTTTTTAATAGGGAGATTACAGGACCTGTTATACATTATTATTAGAGAACAATGTTAATTCTAGGTTTGGAGTTTTCAACCAAATCTATGTTTTCCACAAGTGTAGTGTAAGCAATAGATTATAAATTGTTGCTGAAAAATGTAATATGCTAGCTTCGTACGCTTTGCATATAAAGGTCCACCATTTTCTAGAAATGTGATTCGAGGGTTGAAAAAATAAGTACCATTTTTAGATTATAGACAATGGGTGTTGTTAGGGTACCTCTTCTAGGTTATTGCCAAAATCCATTTAAGGAACCCTGTTAGCTTGAACCAATAATACCTAACACACGACAAAAAAACACCCTTTCTAAATTCTTACAACGCGCAAAAACAAAAACACCATTACACTTGATATATATTTTACGTTTACAAAGGAATTTTTTTTCTTTTCTGAATGCTTGTAATGGGCATGGCGGGTACCTATGGCGGTGTCACAGACGCCATTTAGTTACTATAATGAGGCCCAATACCGTGCTTACTTCAGTCATGGTAGACTGAATTTTGCTAAGTCGATTACAGTCTTGTTATCCATGTAGATCTCAGTCACATCTTCTTGCACTATGTGTAGCTCATTCAACATACTTTTGAGCCAAATTGCATGACATACACACAAAGTTGACCTATTGATATGTGAAATCTAATTTTAAATTTATAAACCAAGAAGTACCTATATTTTAAATTTATAAACAAAGTTGACCTTTTAAGAAAGATTATCGATTAATTGATTGGGTTGTAAACAGAAATAATGCATGTACACTCGCTTGAATTGATCATTGGTTGCTTCGAATTGATTATGAGTTTATTGATTATTAGAGCCATTACAATCAAACTCACAACAATTATGCGTAAATTCCTATATCAATTTTGCTAGGTGTGATGAAACCATGCCATCATTGGTATGTTAATCCACGTTATATCATTGGTGGTGCGGCACATCAATAAACAATAAACCCTAATAATGCATCTAACAACTAGTTCACTTGATTCAAATGAGTGGAAATGATATTTAGCTTATAATTATTGCGAAACAAACATTCACATTGATAAATGAATTTTTAAGATATCTTGCTTTGGTTACAACCTATGGCTGCTAAACGTACCTTCAAGGGTGTGGTAGGAAAGCTGATTCTTGCAGCTTCTTATTATATATGGCATGAGAGAAATAACAGGTTGTTTAAAGGCACTAGAAGATCCCCGGAGGAACTTAGAGATTTAATCATTGTGACGGTTAGACTCAAACTAGTTTCCTTCAGATTCAAGAATACGATGACGGTGCAAAGACTGCCCGCGTTATGGAAGATGCCCTTAAATTTTAGAGTATATGGTGATTAACTAAGAGTCTTAGGTATTGATTTTTAGTTTCGTTTGTTTGTGGCATGCCACAAACGGTCTAGTTTGTAGTTCAAGTTTTTTGCTTGAGGTTAATGTGACTCTCAGTCACATTCCATTGTTCTCTACTTGCGGTGATTAATACAAATTTTACCGGGGTAATCCTTTACTCAAAAAAAAAAATGAATTTTTAATACTTAGTTTGAATCGAAATAAATGAATAACAAAATAGTAGAAATATTGTTACACAATTCGGAATCGAATAATGATGACATAGAACCACGAGCGGACCTAGGTGGTTCCGGGAATGATATAGAACCATGGGCGGACCTAGGGGGTTCACGGGAACCTAATGGATTTTTACCGTCTAGTATAAATTTTCGCTAAAATCTCATTTTCTCCGAAATAAACTTGTTCCCAAAATTTTATGTCACACAAATACGTGTCTGTCTTGAAGGTTTGGATTATTTGATCACTGCAATCACTTAATCATTTTCTATACAATTTCCATTACACGAAAGACAAAAACTAACAAGAAGCAATCTTAGTACGTAAGTGTTACAAACTTTCAAGCCATATAAAAAAATAAAAAAAATCGCAACTCGGATGAAAGCAAAGAATAGATAGCTATAACAGCATAACACGACGACTATACAAGCTTATCATATATCGTTTGGAAGTTGTACTAAATATCATATATCGTTTGGAAGTTGTCGGTGCATAACACAAACCGCACTGTATTCGTTATTCAAAACCTCCAATTTCCCTATTAGAAGTAAGCCACAAACCAGTCATTTGACCAGAACTGCCGAAGCCCAAGTGATGCGCCAAAACGTTTGCGCCTTTGAAAGACGAATAGACGTGACAATGAGTGCAGATATGCTGAAGACAAAGGAAGCATAGAACTTCCCGATGACAACATTGCATCTTTTCTGACGCTACAACTCGAGGAAGTGCATCAGCACCACATAAGACAGAATGATTGTATCAAACAGACTCCAAACTAGCATGAAAAGATTCATATATCCCGTAGCTGTTCACGTAGTAGAGCCTACTGTCGTACTGATATGACTTTATCCATCAAACTCATGTGCTGCATTTTGATTAGCCATGAAAAGAACCTTGAGTAGCAGAATATAATTTAGATAGGTACATTCTAGACTAATGCAATAATCTGTACACACATGCATAAATCGAAAATGGCAGTTCACGAAACCTGGAAAAACGGATGCACCCAGACAAAGAGATGAACAAAAAATAAAATTGTCATTTATGAACAAAAGTTTATTAAGTATGATCAAATAGAGAGTATTTTAAATTATTACGAGGCTCAGATTTGTAGGTAACCGAGCAAATTTTGACAATACTGCCATGGCGCCAAACATATCCCATGTTGCAATGCAAAAGAACAAAAAGATTCAAATCTTGTCTCTTTTACACAACCATGATAGTGGCCCCGCCATGATGCAGATAATTCCACATTTGCTCGGATACACCAACACAGATTCATCATCATAGCCTCGGATCTTCGGACAATGTGTAGGAAGCTACATCTTTACTTGTACTACAATTAATATACATGTATATGATTAAGTAGGTTTCAGGCATAGAAAGAGTAGGAGAGCTCTTATTTTACCCGTTTAACCCATCAGAATCGCCCACACATATACAAGTGAGATCCCTAATGTGAGATCCCTTTGCTCAATTACATACAACAATTAATGACACATTAATCACCAACAAATTGCAACTGGAAGTGTGGCTCAGATATGTAGGCAATGAAGAAAATAGGATACATCTGCCATGGTTGCAAATTCTATCATTACAGCCTCTTAGACACGAGTAAAGTGAACATTTCCACAAATTTCAACAAACCACAAAGATGATTGCTGCAATTTGCTCTAAAAAATTATGCCATGAAAGAAGTTTGACCAAATAAAAATCAAAACCCACTCTAAACTTGCCTCATTTTGTCAAAGTCTAATGTTGCTTGGCTCAGATGTGCAAATATGAACCAGATAAAAGGGGATCCAAACCTGCCATGGCTGCAAACTCACCAAATCGGACGGTTTGCCCCGCCAAGATACGAGTCTAATTTCACCCATTATCCGGTAACCTTTTTAATCTCATAAAAATGAATGCACAAAAAGATCATTGCCGCAACAAATTTAAAAGTTAAGCAGACCAAGGAACTTGTGGTCTAGTGGTTGTGAGTAGGGGTGTTCACTATTCAGATATAATGGAATAGTCCATTTAAAGTACAATTTGTTTTGGTTTTTGAAAGCTCGTATCAGTATTTGATCACCAGTTGCGATTTATACATAAACTGTTGCGATTAACAAGGCTCAGATATGTAAAACAATCGACCAAAGAGGCTAAATCAGCCATGGCTGCAAATTTACTCATATGCCCTGCCAAGACGCCGATCATCTCAACTTTACTCATACACATTCAAATTCGATCATCACAGCCTCTTAAACACATGACTATACTTAGCATTTCCGTAACTTTAACCAAACCACAGGGATGGTTTTTGCAATCTACTCAAAAATCATCAGGATGTAATGTGTTGGACGTTTTCCCTCGTAGGGATGATATTTGCCAACAGTATTGGTAAGGGATGTTTAGTGCCATATTGGACAAACGACGTGGATGAATTTTGCAGTTTACTCTAATGATAATAAGGGAGAATTCCATATATATCAAGTTATCAACAGCTTCTGAAAAATGAAAATCGCAGGCATGAAAGAAGTTTGAACAGAAAAAGTCAAAGCCATCTCTAAAATAGCCTCATTTCATCTGAGTGTAAAATTGTTAGGCTCAGATGTGCAAATATGGAACCGGATAAAAGGGACACTGAACCTGCCATGGCTGCAAACAGAGTCAGGTTGCCCCGCCAAGATGCGGACGAAATCTCACCCAATATCCAGTAGCCTCTGCTCGGAAATAATAAATGCACAAAATTAATATCTTCATCGCCTGTCACAAGAGTCTCTTTTACCTTTCAGCTTCAATAAATATGTTAGATACGGATTTTGAAATAATCAGATAATCAACTGTATCAAAGTACAGCGTATATACTGTTTGGATTTGCTTCTGCTGTAACAACAGTAACAAAATCATCATCACATCCATGGCTGCAAATTTACCAATTTGACCCGCCAAGATGCGAATCATAGTGCTTGGGACCAAGAGCGCACCGAAATGACCAATTCCGTGACCATTTCCGCCGATTTTCAAAACGGGGGACCACACGGGCAAACGGAGTGGAGTTCAGGGACCAACAGTGTAATTTACCCTAAAATTAATTGTAAATTCAATAGAAAAGCAAAGTGGGGAAGAAGACAAGGGTATTTTAGTCGTTTGGCTCAGATGTGCAGATATCGAACCGGATTAAAGGGGTTCGGACCGCCATGGCTGCAAACAAAATTCAGGTTGGTTTGCCCCGCCAAGATACGGGTCGATTTTCACCCATTATCCAGTAACTTGTGCTCGGAAAATATAAGTGCACAAAGATATCTTCATCGCCTGTGACAAGTCTCCCTTACCTTTCAGTAACAATTTTCATCCTGCTGATCTTACAAGGGTCGTTGAATGTTATAAAAAATGGGAATGAAACATTGGCTCATACAATCATAATCCGTTAATAGATGGTTAACGGAGCATGCAGTGACAAGTGACATGGCAAACACCCTTTTTAAACCTACTGTCACTCTCATTGGAGTCTCATTCAATTTTTCCGCACATATTATTTGTTCCCCCTTTCCACCTTTTAAATCTTAAAGAAATTGGTATTGCTATTTAGAACTGCTTATGCTTTTTGACACCGTGTAACAGAATGCTGCGATGCACTGTAAGGAATAATAGTGTTTAAATTTGCTTCTCCTGTAAAAACAGTAACAAAATGCCAAATTGAAAATCAGCATCGACAAGTTTTCATGTGTGTGATATTGAGGGATAGGAATGAGGATGTTTGACCATGTTCAGAGGATAAGTCAGACATGGCTGCAAAGACACATTCATAGTCACGGTAGTGGGTTAACTTATGAACCAAAAGGGCGTGGGGTTCAAGTCTCACTTGAGACTTATGTGTTGTATTAGATGGTATGATATTAATAGTTATGTAAATAATATTGCCTCATATTTTATTTCGTGTTACTGAAGTTGTGTACATAACAACAAATCTAAAAGCATACCTTTCTCTCTACCTTTTAAACTCGAGAACTAAGGAAGCTCATAGATGCAAATATGGAATCCGACAAAGCGGATCAGACACCGCCATGGGCTGCAACGCAATTCAGGTTTCCCTGCCAAGATACAGATAATCTCAAAACTTTGCTTTTCATCTGTTAAGACGCATTAAAGAATTTTAACATTATCCTAATTTCAGTTGTATTATGCATTTAAAAAATACTTGGCTCGTATCTCCTAAGTGTATCAAATATGGTTTTGAAGGTATGATGCAATAAAGACACATTGACCCACTTCCAAAAGTTGCTTACTTGTCACTTAAACCCGCCACTTAGGGGTGGCCAAGTTGGTAGAAGCTTGTGACTATCAACACTAAAATGTGAAAGGTCCCAGGTTCGAATCATGCTTGGTGAGCAAACAACCCTCCAGTGGCCACACCAACCTACTTGAAGAAGGGGAAGGCCTTACTCAGTTTGAGTACGTGTGGCAATAGGCTCAAACCTCGTGGAATAGTTGGCAAAAAGGTCAGAGACCATGGTTACCCACAAAAAGTACACAATGCAAACAAGGCTCGGATGTGTAAAACAATCAAACAAAGAGGATAAATACGCCATGGCTGCAAATTTACCAATTTGCCCGGCCAAGATGCGGATCATCTCAACTTTACTCGAATCCACTCAAACGCATTCAAATTCTATCATGACAGCCTCTTTAAACATGTGAATACAGTAAACATTTCCGCAACTTTCACAAACCACAAGGACGATTTTTGCAATTTACTAAAACTGGTAAACAGATGAGGTTCACCCGATTACGGTTACCCGGGGAGGACGAGTATTTGACTCATATGTACGTGTCCTAACCGGGTATCCCGTGACCGTTTCCGGCCTCGATACAAATAGCTATATTAACAGCCACAAGAAAACCTTCTAATAAGCTCACAAGTAAAAGTGAGCTTATAATATAAGCCGGAAACAAATAAGCTCATAAGCCCAAACACAAGCTTAAACAAACACCTCCCATCATATGAAAATCACAGGCCTTTATCCGAAGACAATGTTTGACCAAATAAAACTCAAAACCTCTAATTGCCTCATTTTGTCTGAGTGTAAAACTGTTTGGCTCAGATGTGCAAATGTGGAACCGGATGAAAGGGGATCCGAACCCGGCATGGCTG
This sequence comes from Tanacetum coccineum, assembly GCA_026074375.1. NCBI lineage: Eukaryota > Viridiplantae > Streptophyta > Magnoliopsida > Asterales > Asteraceae > Tanacetum > Tanacetum coccineum. The sequence continues at coordinate 23,562 of BQNB010062502.1, read as the reverse complement.
CAAACACTATTCTGGTTAGGTTGCCCCGCCAAGATACGGGGTCGATAACCCATATTATCGTCCAGTAATTTTTTTATGTTCGGAAAAATAATAAATGCACAAAAATAATACTATCTTCATCGCCTATAATAAATTCAAAATAAGCTCATAAGCTGGAAAATAAGCTGGTATATAAGTCCATAAGTTTAAAATTAGGGCCTTATGAAATATAAGCCGAAAGCACATAAGCTCGTAAGCCCAAGATAAGCTTAAACAAACACCCCACAACAAACAAAAATCATAGGCCTTTATCCAAAGATAATGTTTGACCAAATCAAAGTCAAAACCTCTTTACAAATGCCTCATTTCATCTTGGTGTAAAATTCTTTGGCTCAGATGTGCAATGGAACCGGATAAAAGGGGATCCGAACCCGCCATGGCTGCAAACACTATTCTGGTCAGGTTGCCACGCCAAGATACGGGTCGGATACACCCATCGTGATCCGGTAACTTATGATCTAGGAAATATAAGTGCACAAAAATAATATCTTCATCGCCTATGTAACAAAATTCTCTTATCTTTCGTCCTTTCAATAAATATATCAAATCTGCTTATTATGCGCTTCATTGCTTTAAGGGTTGTTGAATAGTGTAAAATATACCATTTCTTCATCCCAACAGAAATAGCCTCAATTTATTTCGTGTAACATTAGTTGTATACATAACAACGAATCCAAGACTATACCTTTCTCTCTACTTTTTAAGCTCAAGACACAGCTTGATTTCTAGTGTGAAGCTCAGGCAAATATGGTATAGGACAAAGAGAAACAGACACCGCCATGATCTGCAACACAACTCCGGTTGCCTTGCCGAGATACGGTTAATCTCAACTTTGCTCTCATATATTAAGACACACTAAATCAACCCAGTAAAACAGCTTTTCAAAGAGACTATTTTTAATGGAAAACTAACAATCTCACAATATCTACATATATCTCACAATCACTAAAAATGATTTATGAAATATTAGGCATTATAAAAAACACTTTAACCAACTTCCAAAAGTTGTTCATGTGTCATTTGACAGAACACAATCCAAAGCAACCCTTTCAAACTTGATCGTTCTAAATACAAATTACAATGCGAACAAGTAGGCTCAGATAGATAACCACTCAAGGGTGGCCTAGTGGCAAAAGGGCTTGTGACTATCACTCTAAAATGTGTGAGGTCTCAAGTTCAATTGCGGCTAGGTGCAAACAACCTTGAAGACGCCAACCTCGTGAAAAGGGAGGGCTTTACCTGGGGCGGCGGGTTCAAACATTGTAGAATAGTCGGCCAAAAGGTCGTAAACCATGGTTACCCAAATAAAAATGTAGGCTCAGATAAATTAAACATTCGGAAAAAAGAGGATACATCCGCCATGGCTGCAAATTTAGCAATTTGCCCCGCCAAGATACGAACAATCTCACTTTTGTCGGCAACTTTCACCAAACTACAAGGACGAATTCTGCAATTTACTCTAATAATAATATTAAGGAGGAACTTCATATGGCATCTTGTACATGAGAGTAAGTTGAATATTATTGTTACGAACCAGTAGATGATGATTTTTCCTCCGGTATGTAAAATAGATGGTTCCAAAGTACGTATCATAATGCAAACAAGGCTCAGATATGTAAAAGAGTCGAGAAAACAAGGATTAATCTGCCCTGGCTGCAAACTGAACATTTTACCCCGCCAAGATGCAGATAATCTTAAATTTTGCTCGAATCCATTTAGACGCTGTATCATCACAGCCTCTTAGACACACGTGTAGAGTAAACATTTTCTGCAACTTTCAACAAAGCACAAATACGAGTTTTACAATTTACTATTATAAGGGAGAATTTCATATATATCAACAATAACTAATCATAGATTTGACTAGGGATGAGCACGGTACCGGTCCCGTACCGAATTAGTGGTACCGATTTTTTCCCGAGCATAAATTAGTGGTACCGGTACCGTACCGAACGGGATTCGGGTACCGGTACCGGTACCGGGAAATCGATGGTTTTTCCCGTTTTTTTGGGTAATTTCCCGATTTGGTACCGGTCCCGTACCGAACTAGTGGTCCCGATTTTTTTTACTCGAATCATGGTACCGGTCCCGTACCGTATACCGGGATTCGGTACCATTTCGGTACGGAACCGGTACGGTTCCGGTTCGGTACCGGGATTCGGGTCTATATGCTCATCCCTAGATTTGACCAGATAAAAGTCAATCCTCTCTAAAATTGCCTCATTTCGTCTGACGTGCAAATATGGAGCTGGATAAAACGTGATCAGACTCCGCCATGGCCGCAAACACTAATCCAGGTTGGATTGCCCCGCCAAGATACGGAACGACTTTCACCCAAATCAGTATAAGTAGTTTTGATTTGTGTGTTGTGACCACTATTGTACGGCTCCATCTTTGTTTAAAATATAAAAGCATATATGTTCTCCCTTTTCCCCCTTCCGTAACTAAAACAGAGATCAGGAGGATGATCGAAAGGGATCTGAACCCGCCATGGCTGCAAAAACTGGTTCAAGTCGAGTTGCCCCGCCAAAAAACGGGTCGGGTATCACCCATTATTATCATCCAGTACCTTTTTAAAATGCTCGGAAAGTAATAATAAACGCACAAAAATAGTAATACTTACTTTCTTCATCGCCAATAATAAGCTCGAAATAAGCTGTTATATAGTAATTAGATAAAGTTAAAAGAACAAAGTCGTTGTAGTGTAGTGGTAACTGGTAAGTATTCCCGCCAGTCACCCGGGTGAATCAGGTTCGATCTCCGGCAAGGGCGCATGTTTTATGCAGCAACATACCATTTTGTTCAAAAAAAAAAGGTCAATACAATGTTTACAACTTTACATTGTTATCATGTTATGAACCATTTAAGATTGTTCATCTGACAACAATTTATTTTGGTTTTTGGATTTTGGAAGCTCATATCAGTATTTGGTCACCAGTTGCCATTTATACATAAATTGTTGTGATCTACAAGGCTCAGATATGTATAACAATCCAACAAAGAGGATAAATCAACCATGGCTGCAAATTTAGCCATTTGCCCTGCCAAGACGTCGATCATCTCAACTTTAATCATACACATTCAAATTCTATCATCACAGCCTCTTAAACACATGACAACACTTAGCATTTCAGCAACTTTCACTAAACCATAGGGATGATTTTTGCAATTTACTCAAAAATCATCAGGATGTAATATGTTAGACGTTTTCCTCATAGGATATTTATCGGCAAGGGATGATTAGTGCCAAATTGGACAAACAACATGATGATTTTGCAGCTTACAATAACAACAATAAGGGAGAATTCCATATATATCAATGGCTTCCAAAAAATGAAAATCACAGGCATGAAAGAAGTTTGACCAAAAAAAGTCAAAGCTCTCTCTAAAATAGTGTAAAATTATCAGGCTCAGATGTCAAAACAGAGTTTTAAAACCCGGGTTGAACCGTGAAAATATAAGTTTATTACAATATGATAACTTGATATAAGCCCATAAGTCTCAATATAGAAAATTGGGGTTTAAGTTATATAAAGCCGAATCAAATAAGCATATAAGCCCAACACATAAGCCGAAACAAACACCCTCGGAAGAAAAGGATACATCCGCCATGGCTGCAAACTTAGCAATTTGCCCCGCCAAGATACGAACAATCTCACTTTTGTCCGCAACTTTACATGGTGGATTAGTGGTATTACAGCCACCGGAGGAGGAAAAATCATACATCTCCGATTTCTTGCTGTCATATTTAAAAAAAGCTCAGATTCGCCTTTATTCAGACATAGCCCGATGATGACGTCAGCCATGGCTGCGAAACCAAAAGATCTCGCCACCCAATGATAACCGTCACCAACGTGTCTGATACATAAACTGAATCAATCATCACAGCCTTAAAAACACACAACACACACAGTACGAGATTGTACTCATTGGCACAAGAAAACAAAACATAATCTCAGTATCTAACTCTAATATACGCTGCGTTCTCGAGTTACTTCATTAAAGAAAAGGAAAGGAAAGTGAAAATGGAAAACGGCCGCATGTTTGTGTTCTCGAGTATACTTAAGAATGGAAATGGAAGGAAATGAAAGGGAAATTTATGTTATTTTTGAAGAAAGTGTTCCCCCAATTTTGGGAGGAAAGTGTTTCCTTTCCTTTCATTTCCTTTTCTTTAATGAAGTAACTCGAGAACGCAGCGTATGTGTTTGTGTGTTTTTTTACGGATTCTTTGTGCCTCGTACTTAAACTAATGAGTTTTGTGATGTTTCTTGTAATGGGGTTTCGTTGTTTATAGATGAGCAAGGGAAGCGACTGGTTTTTATGGACAAGTTTTTGTAAGCCCAAGATATATAAAGTTGTGCTTCCCTAAGAATAACCAATTACCAATCTCATAGACAACTATGCAAACTATGAGAGGTTAATCCCAATGACATGCAAATGAGATCAAACGAGTTTTGAATTTCACGCTTCGTGGCGGGCCGTTTGTTCGTTGTCGATATTGTCGTTGTTGTTATATTTTTGTTTAAGTCCGTGGAGACAAAATATATGTTTGGTATTCCAGATCGGGTTGCGTTAGTAAGCCGGGTTAAAAAAGTGGTTACTAACCAGTCCAGTTCACACATACAGGCCCAACGTCAGACCCAAAAGCATACCAAATAAAAAAAAACATATGTTATCTAATATTCTATACTATATAATGCTGAAATTTAAGAAAAAAATTGTTTTACTAAATTACCCTTATTACTTAAACAATAACTTTAAAATTTAAACATCTCTAATAATTGAACATTGAACATGTTTTGCTTAATGCATGATTCTTATGCGTGACAAGTTTGAAAACCTTATATTTATTAGTTTTTAAATTAAACATTTAAACAAATTAAAAACTATAACAGTTCACAAATTCATCTCAATCCTGGTCCATATTTCAATAACGTTACACGAAATATTTAATCACAATATCTCATTTATAATTATATACCGTTATAAAATTACGTCACTTTGTACATGTACACGTCTAGTTATCTCTAAAGTAGTCACCCAATAGTAGGTCTACTAAGCTTTCAGGTGGTAGTTTGCTGTTCTTTTACCATCCAAAAAGAGACGATATGGAACCTGGAGAAAAAGAAATACAGTAACACTTTGCTGAGAAATGAAAATTCATTTTTGGCTTTTTTTCTCTAAACGGATTTCAATATATAAATATGCTTTTTTGATGACCGTATGATCTGCCATCATCGGACCGATCGAAAAGGAATGCACTGAATTGTGGCATAGGATTGCTGGCACTGTCCATGACTCCATGCCATTGTGTAGGGGCATTTTTACTCCATGCTAGTTTCATCAGTTTGTTTTGTTTTAGCATTCTAATCAGATGGTTGTTAACGATATTTTTAGAAGATATATCTTGCCAAAAATTTCTTATTCTAGACTGCAAAAATATTTTATCAATCGTTCTGGTGTTGTTTGGTATACTTTGTAGGTCGATTTGCTTGTTTATATTTTTCTTTTGCATTGTGTGGCATTTGTTTGCATTTATAAATCACATTGTTATGTCTTTTCTATGGTCAAAATAGAATTCAAATTGGTACTCGTATGAACTGAAATCTATATATACTAGATTATAAACCCGCGAATTTCACGGGTAGCTAAATAAAATTTTTATTTATAAACAAAAAATATTCATTTGTGATTTTGTATGTACTTTACAAATAAATCATTTTTAAAATCGACGTACTTTACAAAACAAATCAGTTTCGAAATAATGAATAATGAGTAGTAGTTAGTCGTATTATAACAACTTCTTATAAATGAACATAAAAATCTACCAACAACATGTTGAAAAAATATCAAGTAAGAAACCCGTCAAGAAGCACATTTAGTAACACAAATTAGCGAATTGACCCGTTCTGTCCATTCAAATATTTATATAAATAATTCATGTAGTCGTGTTATCAAATTCAACTATAAAACATCAAGTGTGTGAACTATAATACAACTTATATCAACCTATTAATTTAGAATATTGTTCTAAATTAACACCCTAAAAATCATTGACGCTGTATCATCACAGCCTCTTAGACACACGTGTAGAGTAAACATTTTCTGCAACTTTCAACAAAGCACAAATACGAGTTTTACAATTTACTATTATAAGGGAGAATTTCATATATATCAACAATAACTAATCATAGATTTGACCAGATAAAAGTCAATCCTCTCTAAAATTGCCTCATTTCGTCTGACGTGCAAATATGGAGCTGGATAAAACGGGATCAGACTCCGCCATGGCCGCAAACACTAATCCAGGTTGGATTGCCCTGCCAAGATACGGAACGACTTTCACCCAAATCAGTATAAGTAGTTTTGATTTGTGTGTTGTGACCTGTTAGGAATGATAAAAGTGACGATCTTATTGAGATAAAAGTCTTGTAATAAATAGAGAAATAATATGGTGTAATAGGTTAGGTGATAGGCTCGTGACTTAAATAAAGTCACGAGACTCGACAAATAGCTAAAAGCTAAGAAACAAGAGCTCCTTACTCTTCCTTGTAATTGGGTATAAATGCCCCATCACCACCTCATTAGTGGGTGAGTCTTCTAATCTCATTCTAATCACTATTGTACGGCTCCATCTTTGTTTAAAATATAACAGCATATATGTTCTCCCTTTTCCCCCTTCCGTAACTAAAACAGAGATCAGGAGGATGATCGAAAGGGATCTGAACCCGCCATGGCTGCAAAAACTGGTTCAAGTCGAGTTGCCCCGCCAAAAAACGGGTCGGGTATCACCCATTATTATCATCCAGTACCTTTTTAAAATGCTCGGAAAGTAATAATAAATGCACAAAAATAGTAATACTTACTTTCTTCATCGCCAATAATAAGCTCGAAATAAGCTGTTATATAGTAATTAGATAAAGTTAAAAGAACAAAGTCGTTGTAGTGTAGTGGTAACTGGTAAGTATTCCCGCCAGTCACCCGGGTGAATCAGGTTCGATCTCCGGCAAGGGCGCATGTTTTATGCAGCAACATACCATTTTGTTCAAAAAAAAAAGGTCAATACAATGTTTACAACTTTACATTGTTATCATGTTATGAACCATTTAAGATTGTTCATCTGACAACAATTTATTTTGGTTTTTGGATTTTGGAAGCTCATATCAGTATTTGGTCACCAGTTGCCATTTATACATAAATTGTTGTGATCAACAAGGCTCAGATATGTATAACAATCCAACAAAGAGGATAAATCAACCATGGCTGCAAATTTACCCATTTGCCCTGCCAAGACGTCGATCATCTCAACTTTAATCATACACATTCAAATTCTATCATCACAGCCTCTTAAACACATGACAACACTTAGCATTTCAGCAACTTTCACTAAACCACAGGGATGATTTTTGCAATTTACTCAAAAATCATCAGGATGTAATATGTTAGACGTTTTCCTCATAGGATATTTGCCAACAGTATCGGCAAGGGATGATTAGTGCCAAATTGGACAAACAACATGATGATTTTGCAGCTTACAATAACAACAATAAGGGAGAATTCCATATATATCAATGGCTTCCAAAAAATGAAAATCACAGGCATGAAAGAAGTTTGACCAAAAAAAGTCAAAGCTCTCTCTAAAATAGTGTAAAATTATCAGGCTCAGATGTCAAAACAGAGTTTTAAAACCCGGGTTGAACCGTGAAAATATAAGTTTATTACGATATGATAACTTGATATAAGCCCATAAGTCTCAATATAGAAAATTGGGGTTTATGTTATATAAGCCGAAATCAAATAAGCTTATAAGCCCACACATAAGCCGAAACAAACACCCTCGGAAGAAAAGGATACATCCGCCATGGCTGCAAACTTAGCAATTTGCCCCGCCAAGATACGAACAATCTCACTTTTTTCCGCAACTTTACATGGTGGATTAGTGGTATTACAGCCACCGGAGGAGGAAAAATCATACATCTCCGATTTCTTGCTGTCATATTTAAAAAAAGCTCAGATTCGCCTTTATTCAGACATAAATCAATGATGACGTCAGCCATGGCTGCGAAACCAAACGATCTCGCCACCCTACGACCACCGTCACCACCGTGTCTGATACATAAACTGAATCAATCATCACAGCCTTAAAAAACACACAACAAACACAGTACGAGATTGTACTCATTGGCACAAGAAAACAAAACATAATCTCAGTATCTAACTATATACGCTGCGTTCTCGAGTTACTTCATTAAAGAAAAGGAAAGGAAAGTGAAAATGAAACGGCCCATGTTGTGTTCTCGAGTATTACTTAAGAAAGGAAATGGAAGGAAATGAAAGGAAATTTAGTGTTATTTGGAAGGAAAGTGTTTCCTCCCAATTTTGGGAGGAAAGTGTTTCCTTTCCTTTCATTTCCTTTTCTTTAATGAAGTAACTCGAGAACGCAGCGTATGTGTTTGTGTGTTTTTTTACGGATTCTTTGTGCCTCATACTTAAACTAATGAGTTTTGTGATGTTTCTTGTAATGGGGTTTCGTTGCTTATAGATGAGCAAGGGAAGCGACTGGTTTTTATGGACAAGTTTTTGTAAGCCCAAGATATTATAAAGTTGGGCTTCCTATAGAATAACCAATTACCAATCTCATAGACAACTATGCAAACAATGAGAGGTTAATCCCAATGACATGCAAATGAGATCAAACGAGTTTTGAATTTCACGCTTCGTGGCGGGCCGTTTGTTCGTTGTCGATATTGTCGTTGTTGTTATATTTTTGTTTAAGTCCGTGGAGACAAAATATATGTTTGGTATTTCAGATCGGGTTGCGTTAGTAAGCCGAGTTAAAAAAGTGGTTACTAACCAGTCCAGTTCACACATACATGCCCAATGTCAGACCCAAAAGCATACCAAATAAAAAAAACATATGTTATCTAATATTCTATACTATATAATGCTGAAATTTAAGAAAAAAATTGTTTTACTAAATTACCCTTATTACTTAAACAATAACTTTAAAATTTAAACATCTCTAATAATTGAACATTGAACATGTTTTGCTTAATGCGTGATTCTTATGCGTGACAAGTTTGAAAACCTTATATTTATTAGTTTTTAAATTAAACATTTAAACAAATTAAAAACTATAACAGTTCACAAATTCATCTCAATCCTGATCCATATTTCAATAACGTTACACGAAATATTTAATCACAATATCTCATTTATAATTATATACCGTTATAAAATTACGTCACTTTGTACATGTACACGTCTAGTTATCTCTAAAGTAGTCACCCAATAGTAGGTCTACTAAGCTTTCAGGTGGTAGTTTGCTGTTCTTTTACCATCCAAAAAGAGACGATATGGAACCTGAAGAAAAACACTTTGCTAAATGAAAATTCATTTTTGGCTTTTTTTTCTCTAAACGGATTTCAATATATAAATATGCTTTTTTGATGACCGTATGATCTGCCATCATCGGACCGATCGAAAAGGAATGCACTGAATTGTGGCATAGGATTGCTGGCGCTGTCCATGACTCCATGCCATTGTGTAGGGGCATTTTTACACCATGCTAGTTTCATCAGTTTGTTTTGTTTTAGCATTCTAATCAGATGGTTGTTAACGATATTTTTAGAAGATATATCTTGCCAAAAATTTCTTATTCTAGACTGCAAAAATATTTTATCAATCGTTCTGGTGTTGTTTGGTCTACTTTGTAGGTCGATTTGCTTGTTTATATTTTTCTTTTGCATTGTGTGGCATTTTTTTGCATTTATAAATCACATTGTTATGTCTTTTCTATGGTTAAAATAGAATTCAAATTGGTACTCGTATGAACTGAAATCTATATATACTAGTTTATAAACCCGCAAATTTCACGGGTAGCTAAATAAAATTTTTATTTATAAACAAAAAATATTCATTTGTGATTTTGTATGTACTTAACAAATAAATCATTTTTAAAATCGACATACTTTACAAAACAAACCAGTTTCGAAATAATGAATAATGAGTAGTAGTTAGTCGTATTGTAACAACTTCTTATAAATGAACATAAAAATCTACCAACAACATGTTAAAAAAATATCAAGTAAGAAACCCGTCAAGGAGCACATTTAGTAACACAAATTAGCGAATTGACCCGTTCTGTCCATTCAAATATTTATATAAATAATTCATGTAGTCATGTTATCAAATTCAACTATAAAACATCAAGTGTGTGAACTATAATACAATTTATATCAACCTATTTATTTAGAATATTGTTCTAAATTAACACCCTAAAAATCATTGACGCTGTATCATTACAGCCTCTTAGACACACGTGTAGAGTAAACATTTATAGCAACTTTCAACAAAGCACAAATACGAGTTTTACAATTTACTATTATAAGGGAGAATTTCATATATATCAACAATAACTAATCATAGATTTGACCATATAAAAGTCAATCCTCTCTAAAATTGCCTCATTTTGTCTGACGTGCAAATATGGAGCTGGATAAAACGAGATCAGACTCCGCCATGGCCGCAAACACTAATCCATGTTGGATTGCCCCGCCAAGATACGAAACGACTTTCACCCAAATCAGTATAAGTAGTTTTGATTTGTGTGTTGTGACCTGTTAGGAATGATAAAAGTGACGATCTTATTGAGATAAAAGTCTTGTACTAGTAATAAATAGAGAAATAATATGGTGTAATAGGTTAGGTGATAGGCTCGTGACTTAAATAAAGTCACGAGACTCGACAAATAGCTAAAAGCTAAGAAACAAGAGCTCCTTGCTCTTCCTTGTAATTGGGTATAAATGCCCCATCACCACCTCATTAGTGGGGTGAGTCTTCTAATCTCATTCTAATCTTTTCTCTAATCCTTCTCCTCCCTCTTTCTCTCTCTACTCTCTATCTTTCTCTCTCTAAAATAAACACACACACAACACCTAAACACACACTCTATTGCTTATTGATCCTAAATTCAAGACCTAACAAGTGGTATCAGAGCTGCAGGAGCGATTTAGTGTTGTTTAGGAGAGCTTATTCGGATTGCTTATTCGAGCAGCTTATTGCGTGAGCTTATTTTGAGCTTTTTCTGTCCATTTTTGCTTATTTTGAGCTTATTCGGTCCTGATCAGCTGTGCTTATTCTATTTTTCGTGTCTTTAATTGCTGAATTTGCTTATTCCAAGTTTTTAGCTTATTTTGAGTTTATTGATAAATTGCTGAATTAGCTAATTTTTGTGCTTTTCGTGCTAATTTTAGTTGTGTTTTATGCAACTGAAATTGATTGCTTACGGTTTTATCGTAAGAATCGTGGCTACAACAAGTGCTTAATTTGATTATTTTTCAAATTCGGTAAAAAGCATGTTCAATTCTCAAATTCGGAAGCAATTTGTTAGGAACAAGAAAAGTCTCGGTCACTTCCAATACTAAATAGTCTAAGCCCGTAAGTAAGTCATGTTAATGATATGTAAGCTAATATGGTCCAAGGCTCATGGAAAGCCTCATAAAGGCCCATGGCCGGCTATATTTAGCATATAAATACCCATCTCTATGCCTTGGAGAGGGGGTTGGTTAGTTGATTCTCTTTGTAATTCATTTTCTACACACACATAATACATTTTATCTTTCATGTTTACTTTTTCTCTCTAAACTAATCCAACCCACTATATCTCTTGTTCTTGCATAACTCAAAGATTACATATATATTCTTCAATTGGTATCAAGAGCCATGAAGTGATTTGCTTAGTTATTGTGTTTGTTTATAGTGTTTGGTTCATTTTTTCGTACACCTTTTATTTCTTTTCTTTTGTTTTCAAAGCTTATTTGTACACTAAAAGATCATTTACCTAGGTAAAGTTGATCTAGTATCCTTGGATATAGGTGTATTTGCTTTGGATCAAAGAAAAACTCATTTTTTGTTCATCTTTTGTTTTCAAAAAACATTATAAAGTACAAATCTTGATTTTGAAATTTTCGGCTAAAAAATCAAAAAGTTTTCATTTTTAAGGTACCTATAGGTTTGGGAATACTAGTTGTACAAGAAATTTTGGGAAAAAACAATCAAAAATGTGTCTTTTGGTGTTTTAAAGATTTTGAGTTTCATCCGTGTGTTGCACGAATTCACAGTCTCTAGTTCTATCCGAATTAGCAATTTTCGTTGTCTCCGAATTCGCAATTCAAGTTACACACGAATTTGCAGTCTTCCTTTAGGACACGAATTGGCAGTTTTCCTTTAGTACACGAATTGGCAATTTGTGTTTCACCCGAATTCGCAGTTTCTAGTATCAAACGAATTTGCAATTTTACAGAAGCCGCCGAACTTGCAATCTTTCAGAAGACTCCGAATTTGCAATTTTCAGTTAACTCCGAATTCGCAGTTTACTTAAGTACACGAATTTGCATTTTTACTTCAACATCCAAACTTGCAAATTTCATAAGAACACGAATTGGCAATCTTATGAGAAGGGTACGAATTTGCAGTTTCCTTAGAACACGAATTTGCAACTTCTTCAGGATACGAATTTGCAATTTTTTTATAAAGACCCGAATTTATAATTTTACTTAATCAAACAAATTTGCAACATTAACTTAGAACTCAAAATTGATTCATCAAAATTATACGGTTTATTTATTTGACTTGTAAAATCCCGTGAAACACTCACTTGTTTTCTCGATTTTGTCAAGAATTGTAAAATCCCGTGTAGTTTCAAGACTCAACACACACAAAAGACAATACCTTCAAACACAATTACTTTCTATCACCGCTCAATCAAACAGTAATCTTTTTATACCACTTTATCAATGACGACTCTTTATGATAAGTCACTTCTCTCGGGTGGTGACAACAAACCACCGATGCTTGAAAAACACTTGTATGACTCGTGGAAAAGTAGAATGGAACTTTATATGATGAATAGACCTCATGGTAGAATGATTCTTGCTTTTGTTGAAAAAGGTCCACTTGTTTGGCCAACAATTACAGTGGATGGTGTAACCAGACCAAAGGAATATACTGAGTTAACTCCCGCAGAAACTATTCAAGCTGATTGTGACATCAAAGCAATAAACATCATTCTACAAGGTCTTCCAACTGAAATTTATGATCTTTTCAGTCAACATCGTGTAGCCAATGATATTTGGGAGAAAATCAGACTGCTCATGCAAGGACCGTCATTAACAAAGCAAGAACGAGAGTGTAAGCTGTATGATAAATTTGATAAGTTTACATACAAGAAAGGAGAGTCGTTACACGAGTACTACTTGAGATTCACTATGTTACTCAATGATATTAATATTTACAAGATGCCACTGGAGCAATTTTAAGTCAATACCAAGTTTTTAAACACTCTTCCTGCTGAATGGAGCAAATTCGTTACTGATGTTAAGTTGGTCAAAGATTTGCATACTACTAATGTTGATCAGATTTATGCTCACTTGGAACAACATGAACAACATGCAAATGAAGTTTGATTGATGCATGAACG
>BQNB010062501.1:0-34313 GCA_026074375.1 Tanacetum coccineum | reverse complement strand
GTCTGATCGAATTCTCCAAAAACGCATATTTCGACCCGACAAAAATGTTTAACACTTGGGAGGCTTTAAAGTAGACTTATATAGCAAATTTTGATCATTATTCAAGCTTGTATAGCAACGATATTCAATAATCAAGACTTCTAAGAACGATATACTTTTCATATTAAGTCCCGTTTTTCAGATAATTTGATACGTGGATCGTACTCGGTTTTAAAAACCATTTGTTTTGAAAACCAGAGTCACGTGGCTCTGATACCAAATGTAGAAAATGTAGAGGGGGTGAATACGTTTTCGATTAAAAATTAAAAACTTTTATATCAAATACCCGAACAATTGTGACTTAATATGGAAAATACTAAATATAGTCTATGACTATTAAGACAATATAAATCATAAAGAAATGATGTAGTCACAACACAAGCATACACACATAAGCATAATTAAAGCATAAAGAGATAACGATATGTAAAGAGAAAGCAAACCGAATACGATGATTTATAGTGGTTCGGTCACGGAGCTCCTCTCCGCCCTACTTCACTCTCCGAGTACCCAACTCAAGAGTTACTTCACTAGATCAACAAGCTCCCTTCTCGGCGGAGAAAACCTTACACAACGTTGCTTATACTTTATCCGGTACTAAGCTAAATACCGAGTCCTAACACCGGTAGAACCAACCCATCGTCACTTACACTTTATCCGGTACAAAGCTAAATACCGAGTCCTTACACAAAGGGTAGAATCAACCCAAAATCCTGTTATGTTTTATAGCCCAACATAACAAACCTTGTGTTTTATGGAACAAACACATAAACCATCTAAAACAATGTGATTACAATAGAGAATACAATAAAGATCCAAGACATATGTGTTACATGGATATGAATGACTAATCTATATGAACTTCCATTGATATGAAGCCTTCAAATGGATAATGATGATGAGATCTTCAATCTTGTAGATCTACATATATATATATATATATATGCTTTGTGGTGGGTGGAAATGGCATGATCTTCAAGGCTTGCTTTGGTGAATCATCATAAAAGTATGCTTACAACAAGATGAGTGTTAGAAGCATTATGATCATATAAACATGGGGTGTTTAAAATGAAAACAGATCTAAATGAGTGAAAAATGGTGGGAAAAGTGTGTGAAAAGTAGTGAAAAACGGATTGAAAAGGCTCCTCTATTTATAAGAAAAGCTGAACAGAACCGCCTACTGTTCACCAATGGAACTGGCTTGTAAATCAAAGGGAACCAGCGGAACCGACATGTAGTAACAAAATCCAAATTTTGATTTGCAAAATCTTGAAAGATCTTATGCAATCTTGGAGAGATTTTTCCAGATTTGGTAAGATATGGTGATGTCATGGATGAGGTAAAATTACAAGCTTTTTTCTTTTAAAGAAATGTGTTAAAGTAAAATGTATATATTCTTAAAATGTAAGTTACTTGTGTTTAAAAATATGCAAAGTGTGAAATGAGGTTTGATCATAATGCAACATAACAAACATGTACGAACCTGTGTTGTAACATACGAGGAATCGAGACGTGGAGATGTGTTGATGTATATTGACACAAAATATAATTACGAGTAACTTTACAATTTACGTTATGTATTACAAGTTACATGTTTGTCATCAACAAAACAAACGAGACTGTGTAGATTAAATACCGTAATATTTGCACTAACAATCTCCCCCTTTTTGTTGATGACAAAATATGTAAACGTAATATATAGTAAATGTAAAAGTTACTTGTATCCCCGTACTACCTTTACATTACCTTCTCCGTTTACACTCTTCTCCCCCTTTTGTCGAAACAAAAAGGGTGTGTCCTTGGAGTTTAACTTCATTTCTCCCCGAAAAGGCGAGCTTGCATCATCCTTAGTGAAGTTAAATGGTCTACTCTAACCCCTTACGTTGTTGCATCCTCTAGGTAAGTGTTCTTGGTCTATAACGAATCCGTTGATCAACTTTGAAAGCTTATCCTACAAAAAGGTTAGTTTCGTACAACATGAAAAAATATGAAAACTATATGAAGAAAATGACATCTTCCTTTTGGTCAAAACGCAAAGGATTGTCGAAGAGTAAAAATGATGATGGATGCGTGCATGCTCCCTCTTGACGGATGCTCCCCCTTATTCGAGGCGTCAAGATATGATAAACCTACAAAAAAATTAGTGCAAAACTGGATTCGCCCTTGGACGAGTAAAATATATACAACAAAGTGTATAAAAGATGCATGCTACAAATGCTCGACAAAAGCTCCCTCTTGCTCGAGGGCGTCAAGTATGATCCTACAAAATAAAAATTAGTCCAATAATAGGTTTTGTCCTTAGACAAATGTGTCATATAAAAAATGTATAGACAACTCAATATGATTTTTTTTACGAATGCTCCCCCTTGCTCGAGGGCGTCAAAATAAACCTACAAAAAGAAAAATGAATAATGCAAACTTCATCCTCAGATGAGTATGATGATAGACCTAAAAAGGAATGCAAATTTTGTCTGTAGACAAGAATTTCGTACACATCAAAGTGTATATATGAATCTTGAACCTACATAATGATGATTAGTGCAATATGTACTTCGTCTTTTGAAGAAGTCATGTATATGATGTAAAACCTAAAAATCTCAACAAGTGTAAAATTACCAAAATACCCCTAATGCAAGAAAGTACGTAAAAGCTTAAATAAACTTCATTTAAATGTTAGAAATTATAAAAATGCAACATGTGACAATTATGAAATTTATGTAAGATTAAAATACCTTATATTATATAAGAAAAATAATTAATATTTATGTATATACATTAATGCCGAATTATGTATATTTAATTGTTTATACCTTACAATTAATATCAAATAAATATGGATAGTTACAAAATAAATATTGGCAAGTTACAAAATCTGATTTAATCACTTTAAAAGCCCATAAATTCGGCCATAATACCCATTATATTTCTTTTATGATTTTATTTTGTTAAAACCTAAAAACAAAACATAACCGAAACCCTAAAATCAAAAGAGGCGGCACCAAGAAATTTTCCAAGGGCAAGGACGAATTTTCCAAGGTGTTTTGAAGATCAAGGAAGGTGGGAAAAATAGTGGGAAGATTGTAGAGTGCTTGGTTCGATCGTGGTAATCGTTTGATTCGAATAAACACAACCGAATTCTATAAATTCATCAAATCATCAAGGATCATCAAGGGTATTTTTGTATCTCATTTTTCATCATATTAATTCGTTCTATGCTTAAGAAAAATATTCATGCATGTTATATTGATCGAATTAATTAAAACATGTTCGAAACCCTAATTTTTAGCTAGTTATGTAATCGGCATTTATAATATTTGTAAAATTGATTTTATATTTTTCTAAGGTTTTTTATATCATATATGACTCAGATAAATTGTTGGAAAAATTTAGGGGAGATTCGAATAATTATTTGGGATTTATTTATGTTTGCCGATTTGCGAATAAAGGGAAAAGGAAAGAAATAAAATTAGGGTTAGGGTTTTAATAATTTTTCCAGGTTCTTCTAATGCTAATGATTGTATAAAAATTGGGAAATGTTTGGGGAAAAATTTAATTAGGGTTTTAGTGATTTACTTATTAGCCGATTTGATTTTTAAAGTATAAGGGGGTGATTTGTAATTTCTGAAACTATGAGGTCTGTTTTAAACATGTTATTATACTTATTATAATCTGTATAAAATAAGTTGAGGGGTATAAAATGTCATATTGATATTATTTTGGATTAAAATGGTTAATTACATATAATAAGTAATTAGAAATTAATTAATTAAAATAGAGGGACTGAAATTGTAAATTCTGAAAAGTGGAAGGTTTGGTTAGTATTTAATGTATAAAGTATGAATTTGTCATATTTGGATCTATAAGGACTTGTTTTGTAATTATGGATAATTAAAGATATTGTTTAAATAATTAATAAACAAAAAGGGCTAAATATGTAAATTGTGTAAATTAAGGGTTTGACTTGTAAATACAGAAAATGGAAGGTATAATCTGAATAAAATGTGAAACTTTGATATTTACACTTTTAACCTTGAAAATTGTTGATTTTGTATATTAAACCCTAAAATATGGAAAGTTGTCATATTTAACCCTAAACTTGTAAGGTTGACATGTTAAGTCCCTAAACTATTCAAAATACTTAATAGAATCTCAAATGATGAATATTACTAAAAATGGAAAGTTACTAAAAATGGAAAGTTACTAAAAATAGAAAGTATAACTTAAATGAATGGTTTGTAATTCGAATTCATCATTTCTTTAGGTTCGGTCAAGAGGGAGTGATTTTGATTTCCTGTGGTGTTTTCTTTGATTATTGCTTTGCTTCGGAATAAGGTACAGATATTCTGACCTTATCGTTAAGGTTTCTCATGACATATTCCTCTCTATCTTTGATTACTTATGTGATTTGCTACATTTGCTCTGAGCCTTTTATCTTGGCTTTCTTATATGATCTGTCATTATGTTCCATTTGAACCCTGCTATGCTACCTTTGATATTTGAACCTTTGACATTGAACCTTTGCTATGATCCCTTTGAAATGAACTTTGATATGACTTTGCTTTGAACCCTTCAGTTTGAGAACCAAGCCACTATTTGTTTCCTAGCCATGAAGGTAACATGGCCGTGTCATTGATGCACCTTTGGCATGACTCATGTGTGAGTGAGTGATTTCTCATACCGTCCCCCATTTGATATTATATGCGCATTATGAAGATTATTATTTGTTTAAGGGGCGTATGGATGCATCCTAGATTTGTTTTGTATTCGATGGATTATGACATTATGATATATGTATATTTGGGTGCACTCCACGTCTTTCACAACAATTTGGAGCTCATGACTCTATGGTTACTATGATATGATTTGTTTGGGCTTGGTAATTGGACTTGATTTGATTTTCTGATTCATCTTACCTTACACTATGAATTGACTTCTGATTTGTCTTACCTTATATTTGTATTCCTTTGATCATGTCTTGTGATATCCTTTGTACCTTGTATCGTATCCTTTGATTTCCGTTATCTTTTGCATTCGATTATATATATCTGTTCACTGGGCTTTGTAAGCTCAGCCGCACTTTCTTTTCCTGCGGCAGGTAATTTAGCTAGGAGCTGGGTGGGAGGTTGCTTACAGGCTCTAGGTGTTGCTGAGGGTGGACTTACCCTAGAGATCTTAGTTTTGATATATGAATTGTTTCTTTTCAAGACATTTGTTATTTCGTTTAGATATGTCTATATTTTGAGAACTTATGTACCTTAAGTCATGTTGACTTATTTCCTTTGGTTATTTATTTGGAGACTTCCGCTGTTTATGCTTGTGTTATGATTATGAATGCTTTTGATGTCACACCATATTTGTAATACTTCTACCCTTTCGGGTCGGGGCATTACAATTTATGGTATCAGAGCTGCCAGGTTAATCATGACGAGGTCTTATGACCTTAGAGCTTAGGCTATGACCTGTGAGGATTGGGTAGACATTAAGTTCCTTCTGCGTAACTCTCTTCCGTAACCTATCTTGTTTTTGTTTGCTAATCGTTTTCTCGATCGTTCAGATGGTGACTACCCGTAGAAACTCGGATGATGATGTTCCTAACTTCGAGGCCATGATTTCTGCTGCTGTGGCCAATGCTCTCCCTAACCTTACGGCTGCTTTGAGAACTCAGATCACCAATGACATCAGGAATGGTGCTGAATCTTCAGGTGGTAGTGGTGGTGATGCTGTACCCCAAGGGATTCATGTTTGGATCGAAAGGTTTACTAAGTTAAAGCCGCTTGCGTTTCGGTCTGCTGCCACTCCTGCCGAGGCAGAAGACTGGATTACGCATATGGAGAAGTTATTTCAAGTTTTGGGTTGTCCCGACAATTTCAAGACTCGTCTTGCTGCGTTTAAACTAGAAGGTGATGCACTGAGCTGGTGGAAAGCTCATTTGCGTACTCAGGTTGGAGGTGATGCTTTTGCCGATACTTGTACTTGGGTTGCTTTTCGTGAGATCTTTTACAACAGGTATTTTCCGGCATCTGAACAACAACGTTATGAGCGTGAGTATGGGTCGATATGTCAGCTGGATCGAGAGGAATCTCTGTGGGAGTACATGCGAGTGGTTATTCATAGATTGGCTTGTTATGTTGGAGCTACTTGCTGGGAGATGCTTCAGAGGCAAAGCTTGGAAATTTCAAGTGGGGGTAAGTTAAAGAAGCGTAGTGGGTTTTAGATCTGATTCGTTAACTACGGAGTATAAGAATGTTGCGCAGGTTGCGCTGCCGCCGTAACATCGGAGTCTATTACATGCGTGGAAATAGAAATAAGCGATATAGGAGAAGGTAATCGGATTCAGAACAGGGGGGCAGGGGGCCAACAAGAGAATAAGGTCGGTTTTGGCCAGGGTCTGCATGAGTATAGGGGTCGTCCAGGGAACAGAGGTGTCTGTGCATCGGGGTCGTAGGGTTCGGGGTTATGACTTCGAAAACGACAGGTTTTTTGGGGTTCAGGATCAGAGGTTTACTTGGTTGGAATGGGAGTAAATGACCGCCAGGGTCTGGGTAACTACAAACAAGCGCCAAGCACATGGGGTCGTCAACTCAGGATTTTAAACCAGAGTCATGCTTAAAGGTTCTGCAAGTCAGAGGGAGGTTACTGAGACTTTGCCTCCTCCACCTCTTTGTACTACTTGTGGAAAGCCTCATCCAGGTGTTTGTTATAAGGCTACTGGGGGATGTTTTACTTGCGGGTCTACTCAACATAAGGTGAAGGATTGTCCCCTAGGAACGCAGGAAGAGAGTATGCCAGCGGAAGGATTTTGCTAGGACTACCTCCTTATACCTACAGGACGGGTTTATGCTTCAAACTTGTGATCGGTGGCCAAGACTTCAGGTTCTTATTACCGAGTTTTATCTACTCTTGATGACGTACTGTCTTCTTTTTTATTTGATATAGGGGGGGCTTCCATTCTATTTTATATACCACTTTTGCTAAGATCTTAATATGACTCCTACACATTAATTTAACGTGTAATATTTCAACCACAATGATAGATCCAATGCTTATTGACCATGTAATATGTTAATGCCCCTACGTTTTGATGAGCGTTATTCGCCTGCGATAATTACTTCCTATCATATGCTCGGACTTTGATGTAATTCTTGGCATGGATTGGTTGGCTTCTCATTGAGCTACCATTGACTGCTATGCTAGGACTGTAAATCTTTGGTAACCGTTCGCCAACCTGTATTTGTTTATCATGGTTCCTCTCCCCGCATTAAGGCCGTTAGCTCATCTCTGGCTATGATAGAGCACGTACCTTAATTTCTCATGGGTGCCAATGTTTTTCTGGCTTTGTTATGGACCCATCTTTGGAGAGTCCTATATATTAGGAAATCGTTCTGTTGTTCGTGATATCGCTGATGTTTTTCTCAATGAACTTCCTAGAATTCCTCAGGCGTGAGAGATTAAATTTGCCATTGAGTTATTTAACGGTTGATGAACCTATCTAAAGGCTCCGTATCGTATGGCACCTGTTGGAATAGATGGAGTTAAAAGAGCGGTTACAAGAGATTTGGAGATTGGCTTTATTTGACTCGTGTTTCGCAGTAGGGTGCAACTGTATTATTTGTACTGAAGAAGGATGGGAGCATGCGCTGTGTATTTGATTACCGCGTACTTCAAACCGAGTACGATTTGTAACCGCTATCCTCTTCCGCGAATCGACGATTTGTTTGACCAACTGCAAGGGGCCAAATATTTTTCTAAGATTGATTTGCGATCTGGTTATCATCAGCTTCGTGTGAGAGAGCAGGATATTTCTAAGACTGCTTTTCGTACGCGTTATGGCCACTACGACATTCTTGGTTATGCCCTTCGGTACTGACTAATCGCTTTCCTGCCGTGTTTATGGATTTGATGAACCGTATTTTCCACGTGTACCATTGATAATGTTCGTTATTGTTTTCATCGATGATTCCTCGTTTACTCCAAGTCTGAAGGAAGAGCATGAGCAACTTCTACGGATTGTGTCTGAAGATTCTTAGACAGAAGAGTTGTATGCAAATTTTCGGAATGTGCGAGTTCTGGTAACAGCAAGTCGCGTTCCTTAAGGTCGTATTGTATCAGCAGGACGGCATTTTTATAGGTTCATCAAAGGTTGAAGCTATCACCAAATGGCGAGGACCTACTACGGTGACCGAGAGGTGAGAAGTTTTCTGGGGCTTGCTGGCTATTACCGACGTTTTGTTGAGGGTTTCTCCCGATTAGCTTTACCTCTTACCCAGCTGATGAGAAAGGGTGAGAAGTTTGTGTGGACGGATGAGCGTAATGAGAGTTTTGAGGAATTGAAACGGAGATTGGTGTCTGCTCCGATATTGACTCTTCCATCAGGTTCCGGTGGTTTTCAGATATACAGTGATGCATCGAAGAAAGGTTTGGGTTGGTTTTGATTGCTACATGGGAAGGTGATCGCTACGCTTCAACGATAGCGAAGCCTTATGAAGTAAATTATCCAACCCATGATCTTGAGTTAGCTGCCGTGGTTTTTGCATTGAAGATCTGGAGACACTATCTGTATGGTGAAGCTTGTGATATATTTACAGATCATAAGAGTCTCAAATATATTTTTACTCAGCGAGAACTTAACATGAGACAGAGAAGATGGTTGGAACTTCTGAAAGATTATGACACTAACATCCAGTACCATCCGGCAAGGCTTTATGTGGTTGCCAGCGCACTTTAGTCGAAAATCTGGGATGATAGCTTGTTTTGATTCCATGATCCTTCATGATTTAGAGCGTTTGGATGTTGAGCTATGTGTACGAGGTTCTGGTGGCTATTGGGCGAGTATGAGAATAGAGTCTAACCTCATGCTACAGATCAAAGAAGCTCAATTTGGGACAGACGGTAAGTTGTTGGGCTATTATTGCAGAAAGAATGTTGAAGACGGTAACATATTGTGTTCGTGTTGTTTGTTGATGACGGTGGTTGGTGGTTGATGATTGGCTTATAGAGTTCCTTAATGATCAGGCTCTTCGCGAGAAGGTTTGACAGACAGCTTCATAGTCTTCGTTTAATATTCTTCCTGGTTCTCCAATATGTACAGAGATTTGAAACTTAATACTTTTTGGGGGCATGGCATGAATACACAGATCTATGGCTACGTTTGTATCCAAAATGTCATGATTGTCAGCTTGGTCAAATTGAACATTAGAGGGCTAGTGGTTTGTTACAGCCGTTGGAGATTCCTATGTGAAAATGGGACGAGATTTCCATGGATTTCATTACTGGTTTGTCTACTACTCAGAAAAGACATGATGCGATTTGGGTGGTGGTTGATCGGCTAAAACACAAGTTCTGACGATCATTTCTTAACCCATTCGGAAAGTAACCTTTGGTTTAGTAAGTTGGCGGAGATTTTTCGACAGGAAATCGTTAGACTGCATGGTACTCCGACTTCTATTGTGTCCGACAGAGATCCGAAGTTTACGTCTCGTTTTTGGAAAGGATTACAGAAAGCTTGGGGAACTCGTCTTAAGTTCAGTACAGCATTTCATCCTCAAACCGATGGTCAGTCAGAGAGGACCATTCAGACTTTGGAAGATATGTTGAGGGCTTGTGCTTTGGAATGGACAGGTAGTTGGGATGAATATTTGTGCTTGGTGGAGTTTGCCTACAATAATAGTTGGCATGCTAGCATCAAGGCAGCACCTTTCGAGCTTTTGTATGGTAGAGAGATTGTCGAGAGCACCTATTTTGTTGGGATGATGTTGGTGAGGCGTTTGTTTGAAGGTCCGGGAGCTCATCGAGGTTACTAATGAGGAAAGTGGTCTGTTTGTTGCTCTAATGGAGAAATTGAAAGAGCTAGATCGCGACAGAGAGTTATGTGATAAAGCATCGATGTGACTTAGAATTTTCAAGTTGGGGGCTTCATTTTTATTTTCATCCCCCCAATATTATCGCTGTATTTCTGTAGGTTTCGCCATTCAGAGGAGTTTTAACGTTTTGGAATCAAGGGCATGCCTCAGTCTATTCATTGGTCCGTTTGAGGTTTTTAGAACGTTTTGGATGAGGTATAGTATCGTCTGGCTCTTCCTACAGCAGTTATCGCCACGTTCCGATGTTGTATTTCATGTATCCTCTTTTGAAGGGGAATACTATTATCATCACTTGCAGTCGCATTTATATCCTTTGATCTAGATTCAACCTGATATGTCTTTGTCAAAAGAACCTGAATCCATTCTGGATCGACAGGATGAGAGTCATTGTGGAAAACCAAAGTCATTCTTTTGTGAAAGATTTTGGAAGCAATCACCAGAGCGTGATGCTTACCTGGGAAGGGACGATGAGTCTATGCGAGCTAGTTATCCTCATTTCTTTGTCTAGTTCGGTATGTTTTCGTTTCGTCCTCATTTCGTTTTCATTCCGGTTCATTTCAATTTTCGAGGATGAAAATTTTTTTTTAGAGGGGAAGAAGTTGTAAAACCTAAAAATCTCAATAAGTGTAAAATTACCAAAATACCCCTAATTCAAGAAAATCTATAAAAGCTTAAATAAAATTCATTTAAGTGTTAGAAATTATAAAAATACAACATGTGACAATTATAAAATTTTTGTAAGATTAAAATACATTATGTTATACAAGAAAAATAATTAATAATTGTATATAAATATATATGCCGAAAATATGTATATTTATTTACTTATATAATACAATTAATATAAAATAAAAATAGGATAAATACAAAATATTTATGCAAAGTTAAAAATCAGATTTGAGCTATTTGAAAGCCCATATGACTCGGCCAAAACTCTAAGTATATCTCTTTTACACTTTTCATTTTATTAATCCTAAATACAAAAATCCCGAAACCCTAAAAAAAATCAAAAGGAGGCGGCATAAAATTTTCCAAGGGCAAGAACGATTTTTCTAAGGTGATTTGAAGGTCAAGGATTGTGGGAAAAATAGTGGGAAGATTGTAAAGTGCTTGGTTCGATTGTGGTATTTATTTTGGGTTCGAATTAAGCAACCGGGTTCAATAAATTCATTAAATCGTCAAGAATCATCCAAAGGTATATTTTGTATTATTGATCATCTTGCTAATCCATAAAATTAACATAAGAAAATTAATCATGCATGTTATATTGTTTTTATAAGTTTAAAACATGTTCGAAACCCTTAATTTAGGATCTAATTATGAAATAGGCACAATAATATTTGTTTAAATTGATTTAGTTTTTTCTAAGGTTTTTTATATCTTATATGACTCAGATAAATACCGTTGGTAAAGAAAAAATTTTAGGCGATGTATTATGAATTAATTATTGGGGATTAATCATTGTTTGCAATTTGAATTAAAGGACAATAGAATATGAAATGAAATTAGGGTTAGGGTTTTGATTAAATTTTTCTAGGTGAAATAAATGTAATGTTTTGGGTAATATTGTGGTTGTGTTGGAATAAATTTAATTAGGTTTTAGTGATTTATTTGTTATACGATTTGCTATTTACGGAATAAGGATTGTTTTGTAATTTCTCGATGGTACTATGGTGTATGTTTTAGACATGTTATTATATTTATTATCATTTATATATACAATAAGTTGGGGGTTTTAATATGTACATTTTGATATTATTTTGGATTAAAAATGGTTAATTACATATATTAAGTAATTAGAAATTAATTAATTAAAATAGAGGGACTAAAATTATAAATTCTAAAAAGTATAAGGTTTGGTTAGTATTTAATGTATAAAGTATAATTTTGTCATATTTGAAATCTTTAAGGCTTGTTTTGGTAATTATGGATAATTAAAAAGATATTGTTTAATTAATTATAAACCAAAAGGAATCTAAATATGTAAATTATGTGTTAAAATTACAGTGTTTCGAATTGTAAATACAGGAAAATGGAATGTATAATTTGAATATAAAATGTGAGGCATTTGATATTTACACTTTTAACCTTGAAAAATCTGTTGATTTTGATATTAAACCTGTAATAATATAGGAAAGTTGTATATTTAACCCTATATACTTGTAAGGTTGGCATTCTTTAGCCTTAAGCTGTATTTTAAATACTTATTAAGAATCTCAAAATGATGAATTTATAATTTTGGATACTTACTAAAACATGGAAAGTTACTTAAAATAGAAAGTATACTTAAATGAATGGTTGTAATTCGAATTTATATTTTTCTTTAGGTTTCCGTGTCAAGAGAGGAAGTTGATTTTGATATTTCTGTGGTGTTTTCTTTGGGTTTTTGCCTTCTGCTTCGGAATTATGGTACAGATATTCTGACCTTATCGTTAAGGTTTCTCATGAAATAATCCTCTCTATCTTTGATTTATTATGTGATTTGCTACATTTGGCTCTGAGCTTTTATTTGTTCTCTTATTTGATCTGTTCATTATGTTCCATTTGAACCTGCTATGCATAACCTTTGATTTTTGAACTTTGCACATTGAACCTTTGTTATGATCCCTTTGAAACTGAACTTTGATATGAATTTGCTCTTTGACCGCTCCTTCAGTTTGAGATCCAAGCCTCGACTATTTGTTTCCTAGCCCTTGAAGGTAACATGGTCGTGTCATTGATGCACCTTTGCATGGACTAATGTATCGTGTGGATATCTAAAATTTAATCATTAATGGTATTAATGAGTGTGGGAGTTAGACCCTTCCCAAACGAATGAGTGTTCGAGTGTTCTGTTTGACCGTCATTCTATGGCGAGTGACTTTCTCATACAGTCCACCCATTTGATATTTTATGCGCAATTATGATGTTTCTATTTGTTTAAGGGGCGTATGGATACATCCTAGATTTGTTTTGTATTCGATGGATTATGACATTATGATATATGTATATTTGGGTGCACTCCACGTCTTTCACAATAATTTGGAGCTCATGACTTCATGGTTACTATGATATGATTTGTTTGGGCTTGGTAATTGGACTTGATTTGATTTTCAGATTCATCTTACCTTACACTATGAATTGACTTCTGAAAAAATTTTTTTTTGTCTTTCCTTATTTTGTCTTTACTTTGATCATGTCTTGTGATATCCTTTGTAACCTTGGACTCGTATCCTTTGATTTCCGTTATCTTTTGCATTCGATTATATATATCTGTTCACTGGGCTTTGTAAGCTCAGCCGCACTTTCTTTTCCTGCGGCAGGTATCTAAGTTAGGAGCTGGGGTTGCTTTCAGGCTATGAGTGCTGAGGGTGGACTTACCCTAGAGATCTTAGTTTTGATATATGAATTGTTTCTTTTCAAGACATTTGTTATTTCGTTTGGATATGTCTATCTTTTGAGAACTTATGTACCTTATGTCATGTTGACTTATCTTTCCTTTGGTTATTTATTTAAGACTTCCGCTGTTTATGCTTGTGTTATGATTATGTATGCCTTTGATGTCACACCATATTTGTAATACTTCTACCCTTTTGGGTCGGGGCGTTACATGATATGACGATTATAATCGAGTTGGAGCTTGAAATGTAAGTTTGACTGAGTTCAAGTCGATTTTTGAGCCTGGGTATTAGTAGTTGAGTTGAGCTCGAATGCACTCCTAGTCGTACGTAATAAATAGAGTGTAAACTGGGAATTTATTTCGCACATAAAATTGTATAAAACGCAGGGATGTGATGTATAACACCCCCATTTTCATATATCTCAGCGGAAGGGTCATCTGGGGTGCTACGTCATGATATAACAACTCAAGCATAGAAAATGACTCGAAAAGAGACGTTTTAAATACATCATTTCTCTTATCTTCTCTTTTCTAGTTTCTTGCTTTGATTCGTGGTTCGGGTTATGAAGTGAAAGTGTTAATCGGGAACCTACAATTTAAGTTTAATAGGCCTTCAAAACATTTAAGTTTCCATAAGCGACAACCAAAATCTCCATCGCCAAATTACCTTCAAGGACCTGAGATAAAACATGCTAAAAGTCAACAATAATGTTGAGTGAATCCATAGAGTTTATATATATATAAATAATAAAATTTTCCAAACACAAGTATCATTTCTCAAAATTCATCAGGATATAACGATGTGGATTAGACAAAGTTATAGGGGGATTATTATAAGCCTCATGACATTGAACATTACCATATAATAAAATGCCCACTATACACCCTCGCTATGAGTGCATATTACTCTCTTTATACAACGCATCCGTAGTGTAATTTTCCCGACATGAGACGATAGCCAGTCGTCACGGATTGGAGGTGGCAACCTCCAAATAGTACTATTTCATGTATAAGCGTCTACCATTACCCGGTAGTTAACAATTCATGATTCCACGGGTCTTTTATCTAACGAGTTAAGCTAACTTATAATAATCAAAGCTACTAGCATACATTCGGGTCCCTTGTGTTCTATTTTTAAAAACAAGCATGTTATCCCCCTCGCGGGTTTATAAAACAATTAAAGTATTAAAATGCGAGGCTATGAACTCACTAGTGATGTCGGAAGAGAATAGCGATATGAATAAGAACTTCGGGAGTAGGCGAGTCGATCA
Organism: Tanacetum coccineum; assembly: GCA_026074375.1. Taxonomy (NCBI): domain Eukaryota; kingdom Viridiplantae; phylum Streptophyta; class Magnoliopsida; order Asterales; family Asteraceae; genus Tanacetum; species Tanacetum coccineum. Next base: position 19,764 of record BQNB010062501.1, on the reverse strand, counting down.
ACCAAGACCTATACAATTAGTAACGGGTCTTAGGTTTCTAGTCGGTAATAATTAACGAGAACTCATAAATAAAGTAAATATATATGTATACATGTAGTTAACATGATGATCAAGTTTATATGATGTAAGTATTTTAAACTTAAGCTTTTACATGTTTTTAATTTGCCACTTTTAGCCATTTCAACTAGTATTGTCCATATTAGCCCAAAAGCCCATTAAGCCCATTAACCAAGTCCATTAAGCTCTTTTATGGATATTATCATTTTAAGACCAGGTCTTAGTCCATTTATAGTGTCCAAGTGAGTTGGGCCTAATGCTAAGTCCATATAGTCCATTTTGTTTCATTGGGCCTAGTGGTCCAATAAGCCTTACGGGTCCATTTTAGCTAGTATACAACTTTTATTATAAGTTTTAACAACAACAACAACATCTATTTTTCTAGTAAAGTGATGTTAAATAAATAAAATAATAATAATAATAATAAAGTTTTTCCTTATAAATTTTTAATGTAAATATTATATCTGTTAAATTTAAAATTTTTTGAAAAATAATAAAATTAAAATTTTTACAAATAAATTCATAATATAGAATTTAAAATTAACCTCCTTTAAAATGGTTTTAATGTTGATTGTAAGTTTCATCAGCCAACCAAAATATAACATTATTTTACGGTTAAGTAAAAAAAAAAAAACTCTAAGTCTATGTGTATTTCTTTCTTATAAAAATTAACCTGATTTAATAATAATCAAAAAGAGATTTGATTCTGAATTTATATTCTATTTTGATTTAGTATTTAAGAAAAACTCAAAAATAACATGACTTTGATAAATCATATTTTTAAAGCTCAATACTCTAGTTGTGATTATTCAAGTGAATGAGAGTTTCATCTAGAAAGGTTTTTTTTTACTGATACAAAAAGTTAAGGACATGACAGTTTTTCAATTTCATCTCTCAAACTTGATCGTAAAAATCATAAATTACGATTCAAGAACACTAAATAAAGAACTAAATTTACATATGGCCCAAAGACCTTATGTTCAAGATGCTACACTCTAATTTTGATTAGGCAACAAGCAGGATTAACCGCGCGTTGCTGCGGGGCGTTAATTTTTCGCGCGTTGTTGCGGGGGATTAAATCTCATTTTAATCCTTGATCATCATATATCATGCATGTACATATACACTTGGAAATCAAAAGAAAACATAAGCATAACTCATGAGATTTTTACCACAAGGAATGTGTAGAAAATGATCAAATGATCAACAATAAACAACAAGACTTGATGTAGACTTCAAATCCAAGCTTAGTCTTTACTCCAAAAATATTCATTGCATGTGGATTTTATTGGTTAGATACGTAGGATATGATGAGGATTCGGAAAAAAATAAGTTGGTCATTGTGCATGTGACGTTTTCCGGCAACACGGCGGTTTCCGGTCACCAGAAAACTTTTTCGGCGGCGAATTCCGGTGTCATGGTGGCCGGCCATAAGAACACACACTTACACCTTTTTGTTTTGTTAGAAATGAAATGAAATGGTAGGAAATATGTTTATATACTTCTCTATTTTGAGCTTTTGGCAAAAATAGTCCTCCCTTCCTTTCTCTTTTATATTTTTGACACGCCGCACTTTTGCTTAAATAAAAACCAACTATCGTGGCTCGGGATTAAACATTCGAGACCATTTTTATTTCCGTCATCTTTTTCTTGGTTTAAAACATTTAATAAAATGTGTACATTTAAAATGCGAGTCCGACTCAAGACAAGGAACATTGACGACGAAGTCCGACAAATATATTTAACAAAAATAATACATCAACGATGCGCGTCATAATTTATTTATGAAGCTAAAAAAACGTTTAATGGTCGCACGGTCAAACGTTGACTCGCGGATTGACGAAAATAATATTTATCAATATTTCTCGCAATAATATATAAAAATAATAATTAACGACAAGCTTAAGAATTTAATTGTCCCGATAAATCATACGGAAGGACTTACACTTGACATTTTAGTCACAACACATCTACAACTTCGTGCGCCCCACACTCCCCACACCCCCCCTCCCCATCATGATCCGACACTACTCTTTTCCCTCTTATTAAAGGACCAAATCACCTCCCACCCCCCTCCCCCCCCCGCTCCTCCCCCCCGTTCCCCTAACCCTTCCCCCCCCCCCCACTCCCCAGCCCCCCCCCCCCCGTCCCCCCCCCCTCCGACATTTGCCAAGTGTCTTATGCATGTTTAAGATTCAACACCAAGGGGACACCTAGCTCTTTGGTGTGTCCGCCCCTATGGGTGATAATAAGTGGTGTGAGTAGTATAACTGTCTCTAATTGTAAGTGGGGTGTTATCAATTCCGATATTTTAGAGGTACTATTTGTAGTCTTTTTTCGTAAACGTAAAAATAGTACGAGGGGGACAGAAAATAAAAACGGTATGCTACAAAAATATTTCTATGGCATTTTGAAAATATAAACGTCAATACTTAACGTAGAATTCGCCGGTTCTTTGTAAATGTCACGTGAATTACAAATGTAAGCCCTAATTCTTCTGGTTAGTCGTGAGTTCATATCTTAACAAAAAAATTGAAAATTATAATTAATACTTGAGAATAAAATAACGACCTGAAATTGACGGATTGTCACATACCTCCTGAAGAAAAGTGCATGGCTTTATTGCTAGCTGAGGAGAGATTTCTTAAAATTAAGCAAGTTGTGGAAGAAGAGCAGAATCAACCTGAAGTTATGCAAGAATTGCTACTTAAGCTTATGAATGATTTGCAAATTCTTAAGGGAATTCAACCAAAACAGGCAGAGCAGGAGGAGCAGGCAGCTAAAATTTTACTTCATATGGGAATTTTTCTATGATTGACGATGTGAAAGTATTGCAAGATAGAGAAAACTTAATGAAAGACATTTAAACCTTCCTAAGGGAGTTTAGTCGTATACCTTTTGGAGAAATGCCAAAGGTTTTATTGATAGCTTGGGAGAGATTTTCCAAATTAAGCATGCTTTTACGGACAAGCATTATCAACAAGAAGATATTCAAGAATTGATGAGTTATAACTCCTTAGATGATGTGCAGAAATATAGTGAGGCAACTATTGAATTTATTAATAGTCAAAGTTGATCGTCTGACCATTCTATAATGTTGATGGATGAGTATATAATAGTATATATAGAAAGCCATAAGAAAGCACACCGACTTACCGATTCGAGGAGCACAGTAACTCTAAATATGGGGACGAGCATCTTAACACTATTCCAGAAACGGAAAAGTCTAGTGTTGAGAACCTTGTTCCAATCCCAAGTGAGTTTAAGGGTATTTTCGAAGATATTTGTGATGTGCCGTCTTGTGATTATTTTGATGCCGAATGTGGACTTATTAACTATTTGCTTAGTCAAAGATTGTTTCGATCAAATATCTAAGATTGATTTTCTTCCCGAGGAGTTCGCCGGTGAACTCGATTTTATTGATCCAATTTTACCGGGAATTGATGAAGACGATTGTGATGAAGATGATTTTGATGAAGAAGAAGGAGAAATTAATGAGAAATTCCTTAAAATAGAGGGACGAGATTCTCGTGAGGAATTAGTAAACGTCAATCTTACATTGATAGATCGAAGCATTAAAATCTCATCGTTTATGGCTTGAAAATCGTCCTCTTCTCCTATTTGCCGTTGTGGATAGTGATTTCTTATAGAGGTGTTTGTACTTTCTTGTTCGGAAGACTCGATACCTCAGGGTATTGAGAGCGATTTTGACTCAGAAGAGGATATTATTTTTCTTGACAATTTACTTAACGATGATCTTATTCCTGAATATGAGCATTTTACCTTCGACATTGAGCCCGATGTGCCCGTGATAAACAATTTTGATGAGCTTAATGAAGACGAATGTTTTGATCCAGGGGGAGGTGAGATTGATGTTTCTCAAAATATTAAAGATGACGATTCCTTCGCATTTGTCATTCGGACTTTTCTCTCGTATCTCACCTACCCTGTGGATTCTCCTTTACTTCTCTCCACCGGGAGTGAAGACACCATTTTTGACCCCGGCATCTCCAGATAGAGCCGATGGCATCTCATAGGGATGGAACTTTTTGTGTTTAATGTTTATCCAAACATTAATGAAAGCCCGATTGAGATTTTCTTTTCCATTTGCTTCCCCATGGACAACTTAATTCGGGGTCGAGTCAAGCCCGTGACTCGGATAACAAAAACAAGCATTTCTATCTTCTTATCTATTTTCTAACATTTGATGTGAGGGGGCTCGCCTTTTTCTTTTCTCGTGTTTTGTGTTTTGTTATTTTTATTGTCCAGGATTGCCCGGATTTTAAAGACTCTCGTGTTCATGGTTTTGTTCATTCATACATTCAAGCTTCATATCCTCAGCTTCATTTAGGGAATCCGATATCCTGAATCTTATCGATTAACGTTTATCTTTAGCATGATTAATAAACGGCTTTAGATTTGGGTAGAGACCCCTTTTATATTCAAGAATTATGCAGTTGGAATTGTGGGGGGAATCTCACATTGAGGACAATGTTTAATTCTAGTATGGGGGGGTCTATCGATTTGATTGTGCCTGCAGCCGTTGTTTTCACGTAATCCCGTTTTTACCACAAAAATTTCAAAAAAATGAAAAATTTAAAAAATTTTCAAAAAATAAAATAAGTTGTTTTGTCACAATTTTGACTTTCCTGCTGGGTAGAATGAGAATAAATTTTGACTCGATCGAGCGTGTTGAGCTCTAGCTTGTTCCTTAACTTTTAGACTAAGCGTTCGCGGAATTCACGAAGAACGAAAAATGATAGAGTTAATTATGAGATAGATGCTAAACAAGGATTGTTTGGAAATCTTAAGAGCTCATGTGTGTAATTTGTGGCTTTTTCTCCCATAAGCTCTTAACCGGACTAATCATACATGCTATTTTTGAAGATTAAACTTAAATCAACAATTTTTATGTAGTTAGTAGCAAAAAATTTAATCTTAGTTCAAATTTATACTTAAATTTTTCAAAAAGAAGTCTTCTTTATATAAAGTAATAAAAAAAATTATTATGAAAAATGATGAAAAATAAAAAAATATAATAAATATAAACTGTGGGCTAATAAAAGTTTGATGCATCTTGCCGGCTCACAACCGATGTTGCAGCCTTCTAAAGAAAGCCCATAGTAAGAATAAAAATCCGAGACTGATAAAAGTTTGCTGCATCTTGCCGGCTCACAACCGATGTTGCAGCTTTCTAAAAGGTCGAGGGTTACAATTGCATCAATGTTATGTTTAATATTAAGTGTAAATTAATAAATAGATCTCTTTTTGTTAAATTTAAATATTCTTTTGAACTTTGACTATTTTATTTTAAGTTTTTAAATAAGCTATGTATATATGGGAAGCCCAAGAGCTTTTGAAAAACCTAATGTCATGGAGTCCGATAGTAGGTCTCTGTGGGGTGTCAAAAGCCTGTACTTAGGCTCCGCAAGGTTGGGATGTTGCCTAAGACGAAAGTCGCTACATGGGTGGATCTTGCCTTAAAAACTCATTATATCGGGGTGGATCGTTACTGCATAGAATTTTGCAAAACGTTGATCCATGGTTGAAATTCAAAATAGCACATTCACCTAAGATATAATAATGTCGAGAGTGAAAAGTTTCACAGTTGCAATATGAGTAGTGTTAGCATCTTAGTGATATTTAACGATGATTTCGTTTTAAGCATGGTTTGGAACGAGTGAAAAGTCAGGGACGATGAATTTATCCTTTTTGGGGCATTTTCGGATCGAAATGCATCTTGTTCTATGATCCCTAACGGTTATGAAAATAACGAAAGTCAAATATGTTAGTTAATTGCTAAAAAAAATGAGAAAAACAAAAATATTAGTAGAAATAAGTGTATATCTTTAAGAATGGTAAAAACGGGGCTTTTCGAAGCTATTGATTCTTTAATTCCCCTCGATGAACACTTTGCTACTTTTCGAGGTAATTAGTCGAGGGAGACAGATTTAGTTTCTCAAGGATTACTTATTACATTGCGTGAGGACACAGCAATACCTTAGTATGGGGGAATTTGGTATGTGCTATTACACATACTTTTTACCTTGTAAAACGAACCCAAAAGACCAAAAACATAATAAAAATGGCAAATATATGCTTGTTTTTGTGTTTGTGTATGTGCAGGTACAAATATTAAAGAAATGGACATAATCAAAGCAAAAACGGACAAAGCCGAACATGAGAAGGAAAAAGTGCATAAGAGCCGGGAATTATCAAGCTATGGTCAACAAAAGGCAACAATGGTCAAACCATGGTCAACCACAAAAAGACAAAATCCTTGAGACCTTAAAGTAAATCATTTTGCATAAAAGTCTTAAAAAAATACACCGTTGTCCTTTTTACACTTTAAAGACTAAACGTCGTGTTATCTTTTAACCCTAAAACCGTTTAACCCTTTATACATATTAACCCAGCCCAAACATTTAACCGGCCCAAAACTTAATACTATAGCCTAAGTCAACAACCCTTTTTCACCGGGTCAAACTTCAAAAGATATAAGAATAGGGTGTGGAATACGTTTTACTGTTCACCTCCTTCCCCTAAATTACCTTGCACCCATTTAACCCGCTTTAAGAACAATTAACCCTTCTAGAAGGAAAAGCTGACAAGATTCTGACAACTAGGGGAGCCACGCTGGCAATCCTGAGACATTTGATGGATCATTCTCTCAATAACGTGGAAGCAATAGTGGCTGAGATTCACATTGATTGAAAGGTGGTTATGGATTAAAGGTTGAGATCAAAAGCTGAGGAGCGTCTCTTGGACCTAGAACATTCCTTCGCCAGCTATAAATAGAAGAGAAGATCACTCAGAGCAAGATAACTAGGAGTAGGAGTAGGTGTAGCTTAGTATAGCTTATTGCTTATTTTTCCAGCTTATTATGTTTTCTAATATTGTAATTTCCTTTCAAGTCATGTAATTCATTTCCCTTTCATTCTGTTTTTTAAATTATGTTTTTAATATGGCATTTTGGTTTTAATTAGTTTTCTAAGTCATTTAAATAACTCATACGCTCTTCTACTTATAAGCTGCTGCTTACTCATCATAGCTCAGCTGAAAGCTTTAAGTGAATAAGGTTTCATTTAACAGGTCGCAAAGTTCATTGGAATAAGCCCATTGGGAAGATAGCCAATTCGGGAAGGGTTATAGGGGATTATTCTTAGCTTATTACTTAAGCTTGCTAGTAGATTAAGCTCAATTGAGTATTCACCTCTGTTTAGCTGAGGTGGAGGTACTATTCTCTTTTCCTTTTCTTAACATCTTGCTGTCATTTTAATTTTCTAGCTAAATTGTTCTATTTAGTTTAAACCTGCTTATTGTTTGCTTAATATAGTTTAGATCTGCTTAATCATGCTTATTATAGTTGTTTAATGTTAGTTTTAATCATTTGTTAGATTAAAATTCAGTTTGCAAGTTTTAGTTATAAGACAGTTAAAAATACCAAAAATATTAGCAATAGTTGTTAGCTTATTACTTTTGCTTATTTGTTTGCTTAAATTTGCTCATTAGGTCTGTTAGAAGCTTATAACTATCTGGTATTTAACCCAAGTTTTTCCATATGGCACCATCGAGTTATCCCAAAACTCCGGGCTAAATTTCAAAGTGAATGGTCATCGTTTAAAGCACTACTTTGGGGGGGATGTACCAACCGAGGTAGTCCCGGATCTCCAGACATTCCTCATGGACCAATAAATTCGGGGACAAGTCAAGCATAGCGACCTTAAACAAGCGCTTCGTGGGAGGCACCCCATGCTTATCATAGTATTATGTAAAAATGAATAAGTATTTTCTTGTTGTGTGGAGGCTCGCCTCTTCCATTACCCGTTTCGTGTTTGTGTTGTTAATTGTCTAGGATTGTGAAGACTCCCGTGCTTGTATTTTTATCAAGAGTTTCGCATCCTCAGCTTCATTTTGGGAATCCAGTATCCAAATCTAATCGACTAACATTTTATCTTTTGGCACACTTCATAAACGGCCTTAGATTTACGTAGGTGCCCCTTTCAAAACATCGAGGACGATGTTTAGTTCTAGTATGGGGGGGATCTTCGATTTGATTCTGCCTGCAGCCGTTGTTATCATGTAATCCCGTTTTTACCACCAAATTTTTGCAAAAATACCAAAAAAATGAAAAAATTTAAAAATTTTCAAAAATAAAATAAGTGTTTTGTCACAGTTTCGACTTTCCTAATGGGTAGAATGAGAATAATTTTTGACTCGATCGGGCGTGTTGAGCCCTAGCTAGTTCCTCAATTGTAGGCTAAGCTTTCACGAATTCTATTGCTTCGAATTTTAATAAGGTGAAGAACAAGAAGTGATAGAGTTAAATATAAGTTTATGTGCTGAGCAAGATTCTTCTAAAGCTTATATGAGTAACTTGTGGCTTTTTCTCCCATTAGCTTTTAATCCACCTAATCATACGTGCTCATTTCAATTCAACTAAGTCAATCGATGTTTTTAGAAAAAGCTTCAAATTTGTAACTTGATTCTTTAAAGCGAGGTTTTTCTGTTCTTAGTAATTTGAAAGTTAAAATGCCAAAGAAGCATGAATGAAATATGAATGCAAAAATGCATGAATATTGAAATTATGCCAATGAAGCATACATTTGAGTATATGGAGCAAGTAAAAGATGTGTCGTGATATCCCACTCCGCTAACCACGAGGTGGGGGTTCAAACTAAGACATCTTTACTTCTAGGGATTTGGTGTGTTGTGATATCTCACCAGGAAGCGAGGTCTAGGTGAGGGTTCAAACTAAGACACCTATCCTTAGCCATATTAGGAAGAAGGTGTTGATGTGATTTCCCACTACGCTAGCAACGGGGTGGGTTTTCAAACTAAGAACACCGGTCGTTGGTTGTGATATCCTACTAGGGAGCGAGGCCTAGGTAGGTGTTCAAACTAAGCAACGCATTCCTAGCTTTAAGAACTTATGATTATGATTATGAAGATGTTGCAAAAAGTTCTTCAGTTAAAATTTCGTTCTTTAAAATCAAGTTACAAGGGCCTAATAAGTTGTTGCTTCGAGTCATGATTCATCTTGAATTATGACTATGGAAATAAGTTGATCTATGGTTGAGTTGAAATGAGTACACACATTTAAATCATATATCCATGTTGGGAGTTAAAAGTTCACAAGTCATAAGTATGAGTGCTCAACATTTAGACTTATATTGACAAATGATCTTGTTTAATTGCTTGGTTTGGAACTAGTGAAAAATTAGGGACGATGAATTTATCCGTCAGGACATTTGTAGATTATTTCTATGGGCGCTTCTCATTCTATGATCCCAATGTTGATATAATAAAGGAAGTCAAACAGGTAGTTAAAAAAAGAAAAAAAAAATACAAAAAATTAGGGATAGTTAGTGTACATAAAAAAATGGTGAAAACGGGACTTGTCGAAGCTATTGATTCTTTAAGTTCTCCTTGACGAACACTTTGCTACTTTTCAAGGTAATTAGTCGAGGGGGATCGAGATTCTTAGTTTTCTAAGTGTTTACTTCATAACATTGCGTGAGGACACGGCAATACCTTAGTATGGGGGATTTTGGTATGTGCTTAATTACACATACCATTTTCCATTAAAAACGGACTTAAATGACTAAAAACGTACCAAAAATACATTGTATTTGTATGTTTTGCATTTAAATTGTGCAGGAACGGATATTCAAAAAGAAAGCCAAAAACGACCAAGCCAAGCACGGGATGGAAAAGACAAAGTCAAATCAAAGCCAAAAGTCAGCCAAATGAAGAAAATACAACCTGAGGGACTAAAACTGCCAAACCTCAAGTTGTGTTACAAAAAGACAAGGGCTGAAATCGAAAATTGCGGGTGAAGTATAACTTTAGGGGCCAGTTCTGCCAAACCCCTAAAGTTATTTCATAAAAGGGCGAAAGTTACAACAAAGTTATAAGAAATGAGGGGCCAAAGCTGTCAACCTACCCAAACTCCATTTTTCCCGCCCAACAAAACCCAGGTACAGCTAAGGGATGTCTTCCCATACCTTCTCTCTGCAAACCACTCAACACCCTGGATAAATCATTTCAACCACTCCACTATTCCCTCCCCCCATACTTATAATTGCCATGTTGGCAATCCCTCACCATTCCCAAGTAATTTCGATGGCTTAGATGACTCAAAAAGAAGCACAGCACAAAAGAAATTGAAGGCTGGGATTTGTTTTAGAATCACCTCACACAACAAAAACACCTAATGAAGCTCTCACAAAAGAACACCAAGCTGCAAGTCCATGAGAAGAAGACTTCGGCTATAAATAGAGTCTTTTGTAAGCCTTTGAGGCAACTAGTTAATCTTAGAATATCTTAGCTTATTTTCAGTTTGTTTTAAGTCATTTACAGCTTCTACTTTCAGCTTTGTAACACTTTCAAGTTTTAATGCAATTTGAGGTTTTAAGTCAATTTACAATTCCAAGTGCTAAGTTTCTTAATTGTGTTGTTTTGTGTTCAAAAAGCTTTCAATATAGCTTAATGATAAGCTGTTTTAATTAAGTTAATTTAAAAAGATAAGTAGTAAAGAGAAAATCACAAAAAATCACTCTCAAAAACACCACAGCTTATTTTATGGATGATAAGCCAGTTCTGGATGGGCTTATGGACATTACTAGCTTGTTTTATGCAAGCTAGAGCTTGTAGATTCATTGTTTAACCCTGTTTTGAGCAAGGGTGTTGTAAGTCTCTTTTTTTTTACTTTTCTTATTTACTGTAGAACTGCTTATTAGTGCTTATTTGTTACTTATGTTTACTTATTTGTGCTTTATCAGTATGTTTAGTGCTTATCTTGTTTAGTGGTTAGTTTAAAAATAGTTTGTATCACTTTCTTAGTTAGTACTGTTAGTTCATTTGATAAAACTGTTGGTTATGAGTTAATGCTGTTGGACTAATTCAGCTTATTCAAAGGCTTATTCTTAATTAAAGTCTGCTTATAAGTGTCTTATTTTGTTATTTGATAATCTATTTTTAATCAGTTTGAAAAGAAAAATGATTTTTGAAAACTTTAAGGGGTGTTTAGAACAAGCAGTACTAACTCCAAGTTAGTACTGCTGGTTCATTTTCTTGGATTTTAAAGCTAGCGGTACTAACTTTAAAGCTAGCGGTACTAACTCCAAGTTAGTACCGTTAGTACTGTTGTTTCATTTTTTTTGCTTATTAGCTTATTACTTCTGCTTATTTAAGATTGGTTTAGCTTTTTAGAGTAGATTAAGCCTATTTTCGTTTACTGTCTTCAGTAGAACTTATTTGCCTTTTCAAAATAACTTTAAGAGTTTATCAGTTTGTAATTTTTCAGCTTATTTGTCATTATAGTACATTCTAGTTGCTTATTCTTATGCATGAGTGCTTATTAGGGATAGTTAAATATCTGTTTTAGCTTATTTACTCATTTCTTGTTTCTTTGTGTTTTATTAGAGCTAGCAGTACTAACTTATAACTAGCAGTACTAACTCCAAGTTAGTACCATTAGTTAATACTGGTAGTACTGTTGTTAATACTGCTGAGTTTCCTTGCTTAATTTAGCTTAATTTAAGCATTAATATAATAAAAGTTATACTTAAAAATTTTAAAATTCGTTTTGAACCTCATGCTATCAATGTTTAGTTGTTTCCCAAGTCTTTATCTTTTATTATATTTTTTTTAACATGTCTTTTATTATTTGAAAAAAAAAAAAATGTTGTCGGGTCAACCCGATAACCCGAAGCACCCGACCCGATAAGACCCGACCCGATAAGACCCGAACCCGATAACCCGATTACTTATCGGGTCGGGTTTCGGGTGAGCTTTTAAAAATCGAAACCCGACATGACCCGACCCGATATGACCCGATAACCCGATAACCCGACCCGATAACACCCCTAGTTAGGAACTGTAGTACTCCGTTGGTTCATTTCTGCTTATTAGCTTATTGTTTCTGCTTATTTAAGATTTGCTTAACTTTTTAGAGTAGATTAAACCCATCTTCGTTTGCTGTCTTTAGTAGAGCTTACTTTAGCTTATTTGCCTTTTCAAAATAATTTTAAGAGTTTATCAGTTTTTAGTTTTTAGCTTATTTGCCATTCTAGCTTATTCTGGTTGCTTATTTTTATGCTTGAGTGCTTATTAGAGATAGTCAAATATCTGTTTTAGCTTATTTGCTCATTTCTTGTTTTGGCAGGCTAGCAGTACTAACTTATAGCTAGCAGTACTAACTCCAAGTTAGTACTGTTGGTTAATACTGCTAGTACTGTTGTTAGTACTGCTGTGTTTCTCTTGTTTAATTAGTTTAATTGCTTGCTGAATTTGCTTATTTAGAGTTAGTCTAGCTTATTTTGTTTTGTCTTAAGTTTATTTGAGCTTATTTGTGTCTTAGTTTAAAAAGTTTTAAGTGTTTTCACCATTTCTAGCTTTTATGCTTGTTCTAGCTTCTTTTCCTTGTTTATCTTTGAGTGCATTTGCTAATTAGGTTTAGTGCTCAATCATAATCATATCCTTGTCATATTCAAACACCAATCATCAATCGTCTCTCGATTTTCCATTCAAGCCTCGTTGGGACTTAACGACCCGGAAACACTCTATACTACTTCCGGTTTCATTGATCTTGTGGATTTTGATCCTTGTTGTATATTTATATATTTACATTTATATATATGTATAAAAAGGGGTGAGAACGAGCGAGTCACGTATATTGAAGACGGTGGTTATCGTTAATTGCTAAAAGGTACACATCTTCAATCCTTTGTTAATTATAAAGTTCTATACGTGTTTGATCTTTCCGCTGCGTACTCGTGATAAATTTAATGGTTAATTAGATCTAAAATCCCAACAGTGGCATCACGAGCCAACGTGTAGAATTTGTAATTACAAGTAAATAAAATTAGAATTGTTTTCAAAATCCATAGTGTGTCCCATGTGTTATATTCGTTGTCCTCAAATGACAGGATTTATTGAAATTTTACTGTTATCATTGTCTTTTTCAGATTTTAAATTATCAAACGGGAATAATGTTGAAGGGGAATAGATCATTAAAGTACAAAACATTTTGTTCCTCCTCGTCATATTCAGACAATGATGTTTTATCATTTAAATCAAATTCATCGATATGTTGGGGGTTTAAAATTGGTTCAGTTAATAAATCTGATTTAGACGTTTGAGCATCATTGTAAACAATCGCTGGAAATTCGTCCTCAAAATCAATAAAGAAGTCTAAATCATCAAAACAATTGATCGCATGCTCAGGTGATGGAATTGAAGGAATGACTTTTTCATAATCGTTTTCTGAATCCGTTTTCAAATCGTTGACAGAAATCATTTTAAAAGAAAATGAGTTTTTGTCGAAAAATATTGTGTAATCCTCATCATCGGATTCGTCAAATGATATTCTAAAGTCGATTTCATCGTTAACTGGGGTACTTACTTGAGATTTGCACTGAATTTCATCCTGAGGTGCAACTGCATCGTTAATGACTATAGCTGGGAATTCAGCTTCCACGGAGCTAATGTTGTGAAGATCGTCATCAACCCTGATCTTTCCATATGTAGCAGTTTGTCAAGTAAACACTTTTCGCGTTTATGAGCTTTTTATTCCTCGAGCCTGATGTATTCTTTCATAGTAAGGTTTGGATCGTCCATCCTGAAATAATCTTGCTAGAAAAATTTATTAAAAATAAAATTTCGTCGTATTTCAGTGAACGGAATATGCCGTATAGATAAACAAACAAGAAGGGTTTTTAAACTACTCTAAATTACAACTATCCTTAATAGTAGATCTAGTCTATTGTTAAAAAACCAAAATATCATATATTAATAATCAATGTTTAATTTTCTATCCCCGGAACGGCGCCAAAAACTTGATTGTGTCGTTGTGTGGTGTATATTTTATTGATTCAAGTTTTAAATTTATATTTTGCCGACTCAACCAAAAACAACACTTTAACGGGTAGTGTACCTGATCGGTAGTAGTTTCGTGGTAAGTAGGGTGGTCGATCCACTGAGAGCGAGGTTTAATCTCCCTCAACCCCCCCCAATTTATTAATTATCTTGGTTATATAAATCTAGGTTAATTCTATTCTAATCCATGTTAAACCTATGTCACTCTAAATCCTATTCTTACGAGTAAAATAGGGTTTTCATCTGAGAGACATGGCATGGTTTTGTGGTGAATACAAATCTTTTACAAGACATGTTTACTACGCAAGCTTATAGACAAAAGATAAAGGTGCGTTCGAACCGTAAATAAGAAATACTGTATTATACCAGTTTTAATCTGATAATGAACGTTGGTTGTTTATTATGTGCAATGATTTCTTCTATCGAGGTGGCTTGTCATTCTATAGACTTAGGCGAGTTACTTCATCATTGACCTTGACACTTTAATTTGTAATCAATTAATTGCATCCTCTTTATGCATCCTTATTTGCTGATTATAATCTAATCTTAGGGATTAAAGCAATGGTGATCTTGTTAACCCTAGCTTTAGAGACTTTACCCACTTACTGCTTCATATGGCAATCTTACACTAGGTAGTCCACTGTCCAACTATCCAATGGGAATCAGAAACATTATTCGTTGAATTATCTAGGTCACCTGCTAGTTAATCAGATCAATTAATCCATCGGCCATATCAATAATAGTTAAGCCCGAAGCGTATCCTAGACACAGACTTAGAAGGACAATACTTGTGTAACTATTATTCTAGATGTATAAATTACTATATGGAGAGCTATCTCGGACTCTAGATCCACTTGGTCCACTTTGCTAGATCTAGTTGAATGATAGGTCGCATATAAAAGCGCGTAAACAAGTATAAATTGATATACATAAACAAGCACTCAACGATAAATCAAGAAATCGATATAAACAAATACCAAACATTCAGATCTTCATTTTTTTGGTAATTACACTGAAAGGTTATTAGCCTTTCAACACGTCATTAATAAATTTCAAGAGTAATAATTTAGCCAAGGTAAACTAACCGAGTTAACGAATGATACCAAAAACTGAACGATTACTAAAGTATATGGAAAACTTTACCCACTTACCGCTTAATGGCAATCTATACACTAGTAGTCGACTTGTCCAACTATCTAATGGAATCAGAACGTTATTTGTTGAAGTATCGAGAATATGATTTAGCACACTTAAAACTCATTTTTGAGTTTTCTAGTTATAAGGTCTGGAAGTCGGTTGGATACAGCGTATCCATGTATTGGATATGACGTATTAGGGGTTTCTTAGAGTAAGGACCACGTTTGATATCTTCAATATTATATTGATTCCATATCTTGAATACGGCGTATTGAGTCCTCTAGATATGGCGTATTGAGCTTCATTCCTTTTGTGGTCTTTGGTGAGTACAGACATGGATACGTCATATCTTCCTTGATGGATACGGCGTATTGGTCTTCAGAAACATTAATCTTCAAAATATCTTCATTTAAGCTTCAGAATGCGCGCCTTTTGCTAAGTTTCACCAATTACTCCATAATAACTGCAAATTTCAAATATAAACGGTTAAGTAACAATTCTTTGCAATAACTATACAAAATGGGTTAATAACATGGGATAAATGATGCTATAAAATAGACGTTATTTGATGTCATCACATGTGTGGATGGCATTCTTGATTACAGTTAAACGTTATCCTGAATAAGGTAGTTATAAAGGTTATTTTCAGAAGTGTTGTGAAGCATATGAATGACACGTGCTGTCAAAATAGGATTTGTTCCTCCACGTGTTTATGGAGTTAGATACTACTAGGCTCCTCGTTAAATTGATCAGATGTTTGCATGGCTGTCCCAAAGTGTAGTCAAGATGAATCTTGTTACGTTTGGTAATCTTGTTAAATATGTAAAACGAGAAACATAATCGTTAAATAATGGGAAGACTTTGATCCATATCCATTTTTAACATGGTATCGAAAGAAAAGGATGATTATGAATAAACCATTTAAACTGAGACGTTTACGACACTACACTCCGGTATTTCTGAGAGCATTGGCGTATTGCTAGACGCTAACATTTGCTAGTATACTTATTTATGATTATGAGATTCGCAAGTGGGAGCTATTGAGATGTGCTTATATCATAGTAAATAATTATACGGCTGGAGATACATGAGGCTATGGGGTCACACACGTATACATTGAGATACTACATTTATAATGTAATTAATATATCTATACTATATATTAATTATATTATTATTCATTTCACAATTTACTTAACGGTCGTTAATTAGTCCGTTTGACGAATAATTAACGTTATGCCTTTTAATTAATATGTAATTGACATTTTAATTAACCAATTCCAAAAATCAATATGGTAAGCCTATATTAAGGGGGACGGCCGGCTTAAGTCATTGTATTGTATTAGGGTTAGCCTAAATCTCACCCTATAAATACAATGCAATTAGAAACAATTTTGCTAATCCTTTTTCTCTTCTTTTAACCCTCAAACGATTGACTCTTAATCCCTTTCAGGGTTTCTAGTCGATTTCTAGTATTAAACAAGAACAAGGTTTTGTTTATTCGATCGTGAATCAAGAAATAGCATTCGTGTAGTGTTTAAGCCATGTAGTGTGGACTAATTCCATAGAAGATACCTAATTTGGTATCTTTATTTGTTTCGCGGGTTTTAAGGTAGAACAGAGGGTGTTCGTTGCTTCCATTGATCACACGATTCGTTACGATAAGAGGTTAATATAGTTTATTTAATTGTTAACTTATGTGCATCATATGTGATCCTTTTGGGACATTCTTCCGCCGCTATACATGTAATTATATTTGATAATATATGTTAAATTCCAACAAGTATATCGAGCAACGCGAGCACAACAAGAAAGAAAATGGTTTGAGTGCAAAATGTTTTGCCCCTCTTCCTTAGGCGCCGCATTTTGAGTGGCTAAATTACTTTGCGCCCTCCTCTTCTTGAGGCGTGGCATTTTACGAATTCGCAAGAAGTCTGGGACATTTTCTATTTGTTCAATTGGGAAAGTTTATTTATTTGTAATTATGTTTCATTACTTTAATTAGTTATCATTTTCTTAAAAATTACTTTCACATATAAATATAGAGTTTAGGTTTTATTAAGCAATATTTTGATATTGATTATTAATAAATTACGTGTTTTTAAGAGTTTATTTCTTGTTAGGATTTTATTCTTGAAAGTTTCATCCTCGTTCATCAACCTTTTGGTCAGAGTTTGAAATATACGCTTACATGTCAAACGTCATCCCTTTTCACCAGTGCTACACCATTACAAATTAGTAACATTTTTTTTGGAGAATAAAACTATAAATTAAAAAATATTTTCTCTTAATATAATAAAAGCCGTTGTTATACAAGTTAATTATTGTAGGTTTTTGGTCGTTAGGTAATAATTATTTATACGACTATAAAATACGTGAGCCTATCGAGGGCACACACATATACACGTGTTTATTATGTATTTAATATATATATATATATATATATATATATATATGTTAAATACATAATAAACGCATCCTATGTGTATATGTGTTTTCGGCTCAACCCTAAACCTAACCATAGTTCGGTTTAGCTTTTCCCTTCCCATAGTCCGATTCAAACGCATCCCCTTTAGGAATTCGATCGGTTTTAACTCAAAAACAAGAATACGTGGTGTTAGCTTGCTAATCGTGAAGCAAACACTAGCATCCTATCGTATCTCAGTGACGTGTAGTGTGAGCATTCGTTAGAGGTGATAATTTAATAACTTTAAATATTTCAAGAATTTAAGATTAAGAACATCAATAGACTTAGTATTCTATCAATCCCAGATTGATAAATATTACTTCCTCCGTCTCAAAATTATTAATCTATTGACTTTTTAAATCTTTTTCTTTCAACTTTAACCTTAAATATTTTTGTATGTGTTATATAATATTTAATAAAAAGTATATGAATTGATTGGTTTTTTAAATATATTTTCATAGTTATAATTTTCATCAATTATTATATAACACAAACAAAAATATTTAAAGTTAAAGTTGGAAGAAAAAATACTTGAAAAGCCAATGAGAGACAATAATTTTGAGACGAAGGAAGTATGTGTTTATTTACTTGTTAATTCATAACATTAAAACTAAACAAATCCGTTACGTACTTGTAATGAATGGTTTAATAAATTATAAATTCCCAACAATTATAAAATCCATTGATAGTTATCTACCTAACTTTCTATTTTTACCGGCAACGCAACTAAACTACTTGCGGATAATGGAAGGAATGTTATTTTTGATTTTTTAACGTGTAACTTTCAAGTTCTAATGTTGACAAAGAATAATATTATTCGTATCGGTAGTCTTTCATAGTTTCATGACCGGAAGAGGGGGCCATCAATGCACGACAACACGTGGGTTTGACCGGTAAAGGATGGCGGCTATACCCTACCAGCTCATTCCATATGTTTTACTTCTCTTTTTCATTAAACAAAATTCCCTGCGTTTTACAACTTTGGAGTTTGTACATTGTGTATGCAAATTTTGACTTGAGCAGAGCAATAATACATGTATAAAGAGCATGATTTTAAACATGGCGTGTGAAGTCCCAATGAAACAGATCTTCTTTAGCCTAGCTTAGTTAACTTGGATAAATCCAAATTAACTATAAAAGAAACTATGATTGTGAATACTACAAATTATGCGGAATCTAACTTGCAATACTAAGAAGAACAATAAATAATAAACTTGAATATATTGATTGCAAATATTCTGCCTAGGTTACAGAATAACTAACTATAAATTGATATGTGTTTGCTGTGAAAATTGATATCTCTAACTATGTCGTAGGGTTCCTTTAATACACTAAGGAAAACCCTAATGGGCTTACAAAACGCGTATAATAATAATGCATATCTATTCTTAATATATCTCATGCATATCACTTTAGCAGTACTAACTATATAATACTAACAACACTAACTATTAACTAACATTATTAACTATACTGGCAGTACTGACATTTGTACTGGCAGTACTAACTAATATAACTAGCAGTACTAACGACTTAGTTTATATTCTTCAATCTTCAGTAGCAGCACAAATCTTCAAATAGCAGTACTAAGTCCATCAGCAGTATAACCTTGTAGAAGCTCTTAATTCCTAACAGTTTACGTTTGTCATGAGTATAGAAATGTAGTTATGAGGATTTGGTATTTTGGTCAATTAAGGTGAACTTGGTTGGATGTAATATCTGATCATTGCTCTAGTTCTTGGGTATTATCAGAGTTGTTATAAGAGTTTATCCGAGGAAAGCATTGTTATCAGAGATAAAGTAAGGATCTCGGATAGTGCATTGTTCTTAGATTGTATGTTAGAATTCTGTATCAAAGTTCAGACATGTCTGATCTTTATATCTTATTGTTGCAATCGTAATTAATAAAATGTTCACCTTTTAAAAAGAAAGAAAGAAATAAACCAGATATTTCTCGATGCGGGAAAAGCGGCTACACATCCACATGAATAAAATATCCCACTGATTCGTACTTACTTGATTCCCTAAAATATCAACCCAATCACACCACACAATCAACGCCCACAATCACACCTTCACCATCCCCCACATCACCGACAGTCACTCTATCTCCACTAACACAAACTAATTATAAAAAATATCTCATTCTTATCCACAATCTTTTAAACCACTATAAATATCATGCATAAAACACTAAAATAAATTATAAAAATAAAAAAAGA
>BQNB010062500.1:0-36052 GCA_026074375.1 Tanacetum coccineum | reverse complement strand
GAGAGAGAGAGAGAGAGAGAGAGAGAGAGAGAGAGAGAGAGAGAGAGAGAGAGAGAGAGAGAGAGAGATAGAGAGAGAGGAGAGAGATGTATTTTTTGTGTTTGATTTCAAAATGAGAATGAAATGTTGAGGTCATGACAAATGCTTTGTACCATGTATGGACAACCAAAGCTAAAAAGAAGCCTTGTTGTCTCCTCCTTGTACACGTCTCAAATGGGAATCCTAGGGGGTCTCGGGTTTATCTTTTCCTGTCGGAATCACTTAAAAGCTCAAAGTTTGATGATTTAAAATGTTACCCAAGTTTAGTAAATATTCCCATTGCAATTAAAATCACCTTTCCAATAATCTAGGTCACTCATACTACACATATCACCTTAATCCAATACAAAAATTCTATTTAGACGTTACCGGCCGGGTCAGGACCGAAAGCATGAATTGTTTTGTTTAAAACTCAACCGAACCATTCTCACAAATGTAAAAACATGTTAAATGTCCAAATAACCTTTGTTAAAAATCAACTTGCTCAAAATTTTCACTTTAATGACCGTTACAGTCTTTTACTGAATTTCACGCACATAACCGTTTTCTTGACAGCTTTCAAATCACACACCAAGGATTTACGTTTTTAAACCAACGTTTTCAAAGCCATGAATTTAATAAATAAATAAGCTCATTTATGCACTTCTAAATCACTTAAACTTATTCCCAATTAGATTGTCGTGCCGGTACGCGTTGCGTGACGATTTTCGTGGATCACGGGAAAGCTTCCCGGAATTACTTAAATGCCAACCAAAATACTCCGAAATGGAAAGAAGAATCAAAAGTGATTCTCTCCCGAATTTCAAGACTCCTCAAAATCCCGGTTATATCGTAACCGTTTTTACGCAAAATAGTCAACTGAAGTCAACTTTTCAGCTTTCATCAGGAAAACTGACAAGACGAAAGACTTCAAAATACGAAATTACAATATTTTATAATACTTAACCCTAAACAAGTTACCGGTTATCACAGTCTAACCCCCTTAAAGGAATTTCGCCCCGAAATTCAGCTCAAATCATCGAATCACAACATCGACAGGAAATTTCATTCCTCGACGTATCACATTAAATCACGAGGGTTTGGTCTTTTCAAGCAAGGTCTCTTCCGATTCCTCTAAATACTAAGTCTTTCCACAGTCTAATTCTTACACTTTCTCATGGTTATTCTACGACCATAATCACAAAATCACAAAATTACAAAAAAAAAATCCTCTAAGACCATTCATAAAATCACGATAGTCTTTCCTACTAACTCCTTAGTTTTCACACTTTCTTCAAACTTAGGTCACATAGTCTTAGTCGGGTGTTTGAATACAATCCAGTCCTTAACGCGACGACTATTCTATCATAATTGGCATCGCCAAATTTTTTGATTATTCAACCAACGGGACTAACCCTATAGGGTACGTGTCCTACATTATATGACTCACATTCTAATTTCTCAAGAACGTCTACGGTTCTTTTGCCAATACTCACTCAAAATTCCTAAGTAAACCTTACTTGGTCAAAACACTTCAGGCACTACCTTTTCAGGAAGACCTTTTCATTGTTTAGACCTCATCACTATTTGCTTTATACTTATTCCAAATCAATCCTACTCAACGAGTACCTTAAATCTCACTTTACTTAGATAGGTAAAGATACCTCTCAAAAGCTTACACACGAAAAAGTATGATCAAGTTTCCAATTCGATCACTACAACTCCTTCCAATATTCCCCGTGACCATTCACGGTCTGTCACCTTCATATTGGTCCTTCTAACGAAACGGTAAAATCAATCAGCTCGAATACATTTCAAGCTTACAGAATATACCAACTACATCGTACGCCAATCCTAATAAGGAAATGGGTGTCCGCCCTAACACGAGCGACTAATCGTAATGCAACCACACACGGTTAACTGTGCTTACAAGCACTAATCTTATCCATCCAAGCGATAATAACACTAAAATACTGCTAATCACAAAAGAATAAATGTCAAACAAAATTTCCTTCACTATCATAAAATGATTCCAATACAAATCATCTAACGACTAACAAGGATTTGTCATAACTACCACTACTAAGATAAAACTTTTCTAGTCATAATACCGACACTAACCGACGCTACTCGGATTAGTGATATACACAAACTACTAATCCAAACCTCATACATCCTACACATCTCCTCTGGGCTCCTGCCCTCTCCTCATACTATCGACAATCTCTGCCAAATCCAACCGCGCACGCCTCTCCTCTGCGATTTGTAATCGTAACTCTCTGTTCTCCATCTGCATATCACTAATGGCATGCCACAGAGATGCTCTCTGTGCATCCGTATGACCTGCCCATAACTCTAGGGCTAATACTGGTCCCCAAATCGCTCCAAAAGTCACTGCAACCCTCTCCTGCTCATACTCTAGACTCCTAAATCGATATCTCTGGAAGAAGATCTCATCCCAGACTGCTCCTGACCTAGTAAATAATTCCCTTATATCCCTATCATACCTCTCAAACAAATCAGGTGATAGCTCCCCTAATCGTACCGTATGATCACGAATCAATCCTCCCTGCATCTTAACCCGGGCTCCTAACTCAGTCAAAAATCCCTCAGTCTTAGCCGTAGTGGGTGAAGCTACAAGCGATGGAACGGTCAGTGATATCATGGGTGATGAAATAGGTGAAGGAACGATAGAAGGTGCTGGAGAAATAGGAAGTGAACCAGACGACCACTCAGGAGATGGCGGTGTCTGGACAAGGGGTGCTGGTGGTGGGTAAGGAAGAACATCAATGTAAACCCTATCATCCTCTGGGTCTATCCATGTAGTGAGTGTGGGCTGCCTAAGTGCCGACACTCTCTCTGGTCTCTCAGGCTCTGGTATAGATCCAGAACCCTGACCTACCTCAAATACACTGGGCATCCGGCCCTCCCCCAACGCTATCTCCCGACGTCTCAACGCCTCATAACCCAGTCCTAGAGGCTCACCCACGGCTGTCTCCACAACTGGGGCTGCCCACTGCTGACCCTCAGGAATAGCCTCATCCCCTCCTAAACCAAGACTCTCAACTCTCATACCGGGGCCCTCGTCCCCCGCAACAAGACCCTCATCCCCTGTAGCAGGATCCTCATCCTCTACAGTAGGACCCTCGTCCTCTGCGTCCTCGCTCTCACTATCAGAATCCGAACTCTCCTCTATCTCCTTGTCCTCCTCCTCATCATCCTCCTCCTCCTCATCATCCTCTACTAACTCAGACGTACCCCGATAACGCTTCCGTGAAGGAAGGTCTGGTGGTGATGATGATGGTGAACTCTCGTAAGAGGGCCTAAACCTCTTACGGAATGCCAAATCGGACATAGCTGCCACCTCTGCTATACTGGCAGAGAGGCTAGGTGACATCGCAGGTGGAACACACACGTCCATACGTGCGGTCCTACGAAGAGATAGAACCAAAGTGGGTGTAGTATGGGTAAGTGGGTGATCTGGTAAAAGTGGTGCGGTGGAATCTGATGACGTGGATCTCACACCGGATGTGTCAGAACCCTCTGACTCCTCAACATGACATGCGGGCGGTGTACTATCAGGGAGTGAAGTGGGTGATGCTACAGTGTGGGGTGACTTAGGTGTCTCAGTCTTAAGGTCCTCAAAAGGTTCGGACTTAGTGCCCGTCTCAACTAAATAAGCCTGCCTAATAGCCTTATAAGGATCCTCGGGCAATGGTACGGGCACTCGGGAGCTCTGAACTCCGTCGGCCTGGGTGGAAATATCTGGGTAAACAAACACTAGGGTAGACATCCTGTGATAACACGATAAAAGGGTATAAGTATTTTATAAAATATCATTATCCAAATTAACAGCATCATTATGCTTATGTATACAAATCATCATAGCTTTCGAAATTAGGAACGGTACTGTAACCGTACTATCATTATTTATATCATATACTACTAGATTTATATTATATATATATATAAATATATACTATTACTATTATATATATAGAGTAGGATTCAAATGAGAAGTATTTCTTAAAATATAGATAGGATAGAAAGTAAACTATAACGCATATCCGAGGATGCATTCGACTTGAATTAAATGCATCTCTATAATCTTTTGATGGCATTATAATGCATCATAATGGTTTTCTTAGCTTTTTAATTAGAATTGGCTATAAGTTTTTTAGATGCATTTCATAATTTCTTTATTCTTTTTGGTCCTTTTCTTCATTGTGCCAAAAATCATGAAAATCAATTTGCACCATCTACTCATCAAATTAACTTTCCAAAACTTTATATGGTGCATCTAGTGCATAGAAATGCATCTAATGAAAGTCATTGCTCTCGCAAATGTGTGGTTTTAGTCTCTTCTCCCCCACTTCTCTATTTAATTTACTTTCTCATGGTCCCTTACTATATATATATATATATATATATATATCTATATTTATATATATTATATATATATATAATAATACTATATATCTAATCCTCGGACTCGATGGAGAGGTTTTTATTTTGAGAAGATTGAGGAAGTTTTCAAAAATGATCCAGATTCTGTAACTTTGATATCAAGTTTTCAAGCGTAAAAACTCATTTTAATGTGATTATAATCCAAAAGTGTAATAAAAAATCCGATTATACAATAGTTAAAAGCTCTCGATTTGCGGATCTATTAAGTTTCAATACTGAATCTTCTATTAAATTTTAAATGAACCATTACCTTAACTCGATTTTATACAATGATTTGTGAATCAAATTTGTGAATTTTAGATTGATTTGCACTATTAAAAGTGTTTTAAATGTGAATCAAATAAAAAATATGTATCAATTTGTCAAACGTTGATTTCCAATTTATTCAAAATAAAACCTTCTACAATATGAATCCGGAGCCCCATATTATGTATATATAATAAATATTATATACTATATATTATATATATATATATATATATATATATATATATATATATCCTTATATATATAAGATATATCGGGAAGAATACGAACACAAATAAACACCGACCAGGTTTGATACCGAACGGGCACAACTGGTCATCACATAAAGCACATAATCCACAAAAGCATATCCTCAATTCACGTCGCTACCTGCGACATTTCCACTAAAAATCTCTAGGTGGTAACATGCACTACACTTAAGGCCAAGCCCGACCATCATTCAATCAAGCAAATCGCTACCAGGCGATAAATATTTACCTACTATTCTCAAGCCAAAACCTACTACTATCACAACTACTAAGGCAGCATGCCATAATCGTAAAAATCAATATGATCTCAATCTCGACACTCGCAAGTGTTCTCATCACTTTACATCCTATCATTTTTAGGTGGTCACATTACTCACACATCCCTTCCCTCCTCTAACATAACTTGAGAAAACTGTTGGGAATTATACTTGAGTTGATAAGACAAAACATATTTTTAAAAAAGATGGAAGGATCTTAAATAGGCCATAATGGAGGAATTCTATAAAGGGGAATAAGATTTGGACATTATTCTTAAGGTAAAGATTAGGAAACATTTAATGTTGGTTTTTTAATGAAGGTTTGGTCAAATACGTCTACAAGATAAAGATTAGGAAACATCTTAATGTGGTTTATGTTAATTAAATAGTTTATTATTATTATTTTCTTCCTTTGTAAGTCACGATCTCTCCCTATATAAAGAGATCATAGGCATAGGTTTCCAGTATCCATTCATAGTTAGATTTCTCCAATGAGAGTCTAGACACACAAAGAAATTGTGTGTATTAGTAGTTAGCTAGTTTATTAGTTTATAGTTTATTAGTAGATCAATAAAGAAAACCTTGTGATAACATTGATGTTCTTATTTGTTATTCCGCTGTGCTTCATGTCATTCAATGTTATTATATCCTAGATGGGCTAAACGTATTCTCAAAATGTGGGTATCTGAGCCAGGTTGCTCTTGATATCTATGATTCGTACAGGTTTTCTAGTGAGGTTATCGAAGAAAAAGAAAGTCTGTGTATGAACTTTCTGTTTTGAGGGGCTACAAGATCAGATTCGTACTATTAGGGTTTTTCCAGCATAAACCCTAATTCAGCATATTGAAGAAGTTGATGTTGGTGTTGGTTCATATAGGCAATGTGGTTGTTCATTTAACTTGTTGATTTGTGATTCCATTCGTTTGTATTCAACACCCTTGCTGCGCATGAATTTAAACCTAATCAATATTTTAGGTTTTCACAAAAGCTTCATAAACAAATCATGCTTTTAGGGTTTCTTTAATAATCGTTGGTGCTTGCGAGTCGTTTGCTGAAAAAGGGTCGCTAAATGGCAGATTTGTTAATACCGCTTGTTTGTACCGTTAGTGCTATCCGACATAGCTAGTTTGTACCGCTAGCTTTATCAGATATCGGGTGACTCACGGTTTTGGATCTCGGATAGATGATGAAATTATGGCTCGTTTTGGGGATTATTATGAAGAAAATTAATTATTGCTTATTTGATGTTGTAGTTGAGTTTTACAAGTGCGTGTCTTGTCATATCTTAAAGTCGTGTTTGTAGCAGGACATTGACTTTGAAGATAACTTGTTTGGTTTGTATGGTGACGAAGACTTGACGAATCTAGCAAAGGTGTGTGATTTATAAACTTAGGGTGCTTAATGCTCACATTTGCTATCACTTGAAGGAGTTACGTTATTGTGCTCAGTGTCTCATTATAGAGAATGAGGATTTTGTCAAAGAGATTGCGGTCTGCTTATACATTAGGAGTATGAGTTCAACGTCATGGATAGTACAAGATATAAGGCACAAGCTTGGAAGATTCAACTTCTTCATCAAAATCGTTATACTCTATTTTCTTCATCAGTGATCACCACTTGGAGCCTACTGAGTTCGAGATTCAAGAGATGGTTAATATACTTTTCATGGGAAGCTTATTGTTCACATATTTAACCATCTGAGGGGAAGTGTTCACAAGTTGCATATTTACACAAGACCCCTATTTGATGATGACAAAAAGGGGAAGAATATTGACACAGAAGATTTGCGACTTGTAGAGCCTTGGTGATATAGTATGGATTAAGGGGAAGTCTATATCTTTCATATATTTTAGCTTCAGGGGAAGTTTGTGCTTATATGGTTTTGTCATTATCAACTAGGGGAAGATTGTTGGGAATTATACTTGAGTTGATAAGACAAAACATATGAAAGATGAAGGACTTAAAAGGCAAAGGAGGAATTCTACAAAGGAATGAAGATTTGGTCAAATATTCTACAGGATAAAGATTAGGAAACATCTTAATGTGGTTTAATGAAGGTTTGGTCAAATATTCTACAGGATAAAGATTAGGAAACATCTTAATGTGGTTTAATGTAATTTAAATAGTTTCCTTATCTATTAATTATCTTCCTTTGTAAGTCATGATCTCTCCCTATATAAAGAGATCATAGACATAGGTTTCCAGTATCCATTCATAGTTAGACTTCTCCAATGAGAGTCTAGACACACAAAGAAATCGTGTGTATTAGTAGTTAGCTAGTTTATTAGTTTATAGTTTATTAGTAGATCAATAAAGAAAACCTTGTGATAACATTGATGTTCTTATTTGTTATTCCGCTGTGCTTCATGTCATTCAATGTTATTATATCCTAGATGGGCTAAACGATTCTCAACATGTGGTATCAGAGCGGGTTGCTCTTGATATCTAGGATTCGTACAAGGTTTTCTAGTCGTGGTTATGAAGAAAAGAAAGTTATGGTACGAACTTTCTGTTTTGGAGGCTACAAGATCAGATTCGGTGATATTAGGGTTTTTCCAGCAAACCCTAATTCAGAATATGAAGTAAAGATGATGATGGTGTTGTTCATATAGGCAATGATGTTGTTCATATAACTTGCTGATTGGTGATTCCATTGTTTGTATTCAACAACCCTTGCTGCGCAATGATTAAACCTAAATCAATTTTAGGTTTTCACAAAAGCTTCATAAACAAATCCTGCTTTTAGGGTTTCTTTAATAATCGTTGGTGCTTGCGAGTCGTTTGCTGAAAAAGGGTCGCTAAATGGCAGATTTGTTAATACCGCTTGTTTGTACCGTCAGTGCTATCCGACATAGCTAGTTTGTACCGCTAGCTTTATCAGATATCGGGTGACTCACGGTTTTGGATCTCGGATAGATGATGAAATTATGGCTCGTTTTGGGGATTATTATGAAGAAAATTAATTATTGCTTATTTGATGTTGTAGTTGAGTTTTACAAGTGCGTGTCTTGTCATATCTTAAAGTCGTGTTTGTAGCAGGACATTGACTTTGAAGATAACTTGTTTGGTTTGTATGGTGACGAAGACTTGACGAATCTAGCAAAGGTGTGTGATTTATAAACTTAGGGTGCTTAATGCTCACATTTGCTATCACTTGAAGGAGTTACGTTATTGTGCTCAGTGTCTCATTATAGAGAATGAGGATTTTGTCAAAGAGATTGCAGTCTGCTTATACATTAGGAGTATGAGTTCAACGTCATGGATAGTACAAGATATAAGGCACAAGCTTGGAAGATTCAACTTCTTCATCAAAATCGTTATACTCTATTTTCTTCATCAGTGATCACCACTTGGAGCCTACTGAGTTCGAGATTCAAGAGATGGTTAATATACTTTTCATGGGAAGCTTATTGTTCACATATTTAACCATCTGAGGGGAAGTGTTCACAAGTTGCATATTTACACAAGACCCCTATTTGATGATGACAAAAAGGGGAAGAATATTGACACAGAAGATTTGCGACTTGTAGAGCCTTGGTGATATAGTATGGATTAAGGGGAAGTCTATATCTTTCATATATTTTAGCTTCAGGGGAAGTTTGTGCTTATATGGTTTTGTCATTATCAACTAGGGGAAGATTGTTGGGAATTATACTTGAGTTGATAAGACAAAACATATGAAAGATGAAGGACTTAAAAGGCAAAGGAGGAATTCTACAAAGGAATGAAGATTTGGTCAAATATTCTACAGGATAAAGATTAGGAAACATCTTAATGTGGTTTAATGAAGGTTTGGTCAAATATTCTACAGGATAAAGATTAGGAAACATCTTAATGTGGTTTAATGTAATTTAAATAGTTTCCTTATCTATTAATTATCTTCCTTTGTAAGTCATGATCTCTCCCTATATAAAGAGATCATAGACATAGGTTTCCAGTATCCATTCATAGTTAGACTTCTCCAATGAGAGTCTAGACACACAAAGAAATCGTGTGTATTAGTAGTTAGCTAGTTTATTAGTTTATAGTTTATTAGTAGATCAATAAAGAAAACCTTGTGATAACATTGATGTTCTTATTTGTTATTCCGCTGTGCTTCATGTCATTCAATGTTATTATATCCTAGATGGGCTAAACGATTCTCAACATGTGGTATCAGAGCGGGTTGCTCTTGATATCTAGGATTCGTACAAGGTTTTCTAGTCGTGGTTATGAAGAAAAGAAAGTTATGGTACGAACTTTCTGTTTTGGAGGCTACAAGATCAGATTCGGTGATATTAGGGTTTTTCCAGCAAACCCTAATTCAGAATATGAAGTAAAGATGATGATGGTGTTGTTCATATAGGCAATGATGTTGTTCATATAACTTGCTGATTGGTGATTCCATTGTTTGTATTCAACAACCCTTGCTGCGCAATGATTAAACCTAAATCAATTTTAGGTTTTCACAAAAGCTTCATAAACAAATCCTGCTTTTAGGGTTTCTTTAATAATCGTTGGTGCTTGCGAGTCGTTTGCTGAAAAAGGGTCGCTAAATGGCAGATTTGTTAATACCGCTTGTTTGTACCGTCAGTGCTATCCGACATAGCTAGTTTGTACCGCTAGCTTTATCAGATATCGGGTGACTCACGGTTTTGGATCTCGGATAGATGATGAAATTATGGCTCGTTTTGGGGATTATTATGAAGAAAATTAATTATTGCTTATTTGATGTTGTAGTTGAGTTTTACAAGTGCGTGTCTTGTCATATCTTAAAGTCGTGTTTGTAGCAGGACATTGACTTTGAAGATAACTTGTTTGGTTTGTATGGTGACGAAGACTTGACGAATCTAGCAAAGGTGTGTGATTTATAAACTTAGGGTGCTTAATGCTCACATTTGCTATCACTTGAAGGAGTTACGTTATTGTGCTCAGTGTCTCATTATAGAGAATGAGGATTTTGTCAAAGAGATTGCAGTCTGCTTATACATTAGGAGTATGAGTTCAACGTCATAGATAGTACAAGATATAAGGCACAAGCTTGGAAGATTCAACTTCTTTATCAAAATCGTTATACTATATTTTCTTCATCAGTGATCACCACTTTGAGCCTACTGAGTTCGAGATTCAAGAGATGGTTAATATACTTTTCATGGGAAGCTTATTGTTCACATATTTAACCATCTGAGGGGAAGTGTTCACAAGTTGCATATTTACACAAGACCCCTATTTGATGATGACAAAAAGGGGAAGAATATTGACATAGAAGATTTGCGACTTGTAGAGCCTTGGTGATATAGTATGGATTAAGGGGAATTCTATATCTTTTATATATTTTAGCTTCAGGGGAAGTTTGTGCTTATATGGTTTTGTCATTATCAACTAGGGGAAGATTGTTGGGAATTATACTTGAGTTGATAAGACAAAACATATGAAAGATGAAGGACTTAAAAGGCAAAGGGGGAATTCTACAAAGGAATGAAGATTTGGTCAAATATTCTACAGGATAAAGATTAGGAAACATCTTAATGTGGTTTAATGAAGGTTTGGTCAAATATTCTACAGGATAAAGATTAGGAAACATCTTAATGTGGTTTAATGTAATTTAAATAGTTTCCTTATCTATTAATTATCTTCCTTTGTAAGTCATGATCTCTCCCTATATAAAGAGATCATAGACATAGGTTTCCAGTATCCATTCATAGTTAGACTTCTCCAATGAGAGTCTAGACACACAAAGAAATCGTGTGTATTAGTAGTTAGCTAGTTTATTAGTTTATAGTTTATTAGTAGATCAATAAAGAAAACCTTGTGATAACATTGATGTTCTTATTTGTTATTCCGCTGTGCTTCATGTCATTCAATGTTATTATATCCTAGATGGGCTAAACGATTCTCAACATGTGGTATCAGAGCGGGTTGCTCTTGATATCTAGGATTCGTACAAGGTTTTCTAGTCGTGGTTATGAAGAAAAGAAAGTTATGGTACGAACTTTTGTGGACATCACCATTCTGAGGAGAGTGTAGTCGTAAGTATTGGCTATTTTATTGGATATTTTCACGCCATTTGTTTGGGTCTACCTTTGGCATAGAAAATTAATTTGTTGATACCTGATACTTTTGTGACATTTCGTGCTTACGTAAATCAATAATTTACTGTAGATATAAAGGCTTTGTAATGTGACCATGAGGGTGAATATGACAACACCCGCTTCTGATGAGGAGTTATTTTATACACTTTTTTAGGGTCATTTAACCCCCTAA
The DNA here is from genome assembly GCA_026074375.1 of Tanacetum coccineum. Classification (NCBI taxonomy): domain Eukaryota; kingdom Viridiplantae; phylum Streptophyta; class Magnoliopsida; order Asterales; family Asteraceae; genus Tanacetum; species Tanacetum coccineum. The sequence goes on along the minus strand of BQNB010062500.1, from coordinate 24,552 downwards.
ATCATGAAAATATCACTAAAATACGTTCTTAATCGTTTCTTTTTGTATTTTTAGCACTTTAATGGAATTTGGAGGAAATACAAGTGACTTGGGTTCATTTGGGGAAGAAACGGACGAGATTACAATTCTACACCAAAATCGAAGAAGAAAATTTCATATAGACTCTGGAGACGGCGTCACAATTTATAGCGACGGCGTCAAAAGTCCTTAAAGACGGCGTCAGGAATTTTGTGACGGTGTCTGAATGTAATCGACTTAAAGAAGCCCTAGAAGAATTGGTAGAGCGACGGCGTCAGGATTATAAAGCGACGTCGTCGCGATTGTTTTTCTATATATACAAATTCAAAATAAGGGTTTTAAAGTGTGTGAAACTTGGGAAAGTCGTAAGCCATACTAATGGTACGAATTTTAGCAACTTTTAGGTCAATTTTAGGGTGTAAAAACCCTCTTGTATCAACCTATAACTCCATGTTTTAATCAAGTGAAGTTCTTTATCCTTTAATTTTTCAATATGTCTATGTGTTGTCAGATTAATTATTGTTCTTCATTTCTCTTTAACATGCTAGGCTAGATCTATAGTGTTTGCTTATGATTGCATGAAAACTTAGTTTGTAGATCCTTTTAATATTGCTTCTTGTTGATGTGTGTGCGCGTTAGGCTCTAGAAAACTAGCTTCTTAATTGCTTGCGAAGACGTCTAGGGAAACATGATTGTTTAGAAAGGATACCATCGATAACAGTCTTCATACTACCTTACCCATATGTGGCTGATCACCTTTTAAGTGTTTTAATGCATGTAATGTACTCTTAGAGGCCTTGTAATAGTCTTTATACTACCTTACTTGTGCGTTGCCTTAACGGAATATTACATAGACGGCGGGTTCGTGTAATTCATTCATGAATTAGGAAATACTTACACATAGCATCACAAGAGTGACAAAGCAATATAATTAGGAGAAGCAAACTAAGGATTAATGCATGATTAAGTATACACATTTATTTACCTATACGAGTTTCTACTTTAGTTTAGATTTAATTTAGTTTTATTTAGTTTAATTAGCTTAAAACCAAAACCCCCTTCAAACCAAAGATTTTAATTGCTTTCTTAAAAATATAAAAACACAAAAATAATCTTCTTTCAACCCTTAGACCTTAGTTACGTTTAGTTCGAACCTTCCCAACCTATTCCCCTAGAGAATAATAACAACCCCCGAGTCTTACCTATACTACACTACAACGGTAAGGTACTCTGCCTAGGGAGTTGTAAAACCTGGTGTGTTACAATGACCACATCAAGTTTTTGGCGCCGCTACGTGGGGAATAGTTAGGTTTCGAATTTATTTAGCTTAGTTCTACTCGCTTGATTCCTATCAAGTGAGAATTTTATTTTCTGTAAATTAGCTTTCTTGTAGTCTATCTTTTCTTCGTGTATTTGTTCGTACATTCCCAGAATGTTTAACACCGACCCACCATCGCCATTTAATCCATCAATTTCATTTATCACATAAAAAGTTTGTAAGCTCAATTCGTTCTTTGAATCATTAAACTTAGTTCGCCTATCCTCTAATACACAATTTGTTTGCATAAAGGAGAATGATGGAGACATAATGTTTGTTGAAATAATTAAAAAGTATGATGATTTTAGCGAAGGAGAGTCAGATGGGGACGGAAATGCAATAACAGGAGAGAAATTAGAAGTAGAGTACTTTGACAAATTTCTAACTAGGAGCGAATTATCATATCATAAGTATTTAATATGTGCCCTGATTCCGTCCTTGTTCTTGAGAAACCCCATTATTGTAGGAGGAAGTCCTTCGAACCTTAAAATACCATGCAACATAGGACATGTACGTGTGGAGAAAGCCTACATAGATCCTAATTCCCCCATAAACATCATGACTCGTATGCAATACAATTGGATCATTAGGAAACAGCTTGAACCTTGGAAAGATCCTGGGGGTATTAGAAGAATAAGTAACTTCACAAGGAGAATTCGAGGGATGCATATCTTTGTAGGAAACTTCACTTATGTTTCAGATTCCATGATCGTTGAGGATATTAGTTCAATTATAGACCCTAGGCTGTCACAAGTTGTACTAGGAAAGCCTTTTGTTGAAATATCCAACATGATTCATGATTTATCATCAGGGATTGTGAAGTTTGCAAATGGGACTGATGAGATTGCTTATAATATGCCCCATAAGATAGAGCAATTTAATTCGCTGACGGATTTGGAAAAAGAACATACAAAATCGGTCTACTTTAGAAACGAGGAGACAAGAGAAGAGGAGTAGACTACATGATGAATAAGATATTAGGGTTTTATAAAGAATGTTTAGAGCTGGGACGGAATATGTTAAACCGGACAGATAGAAGGAGATAGGTAAGGTAACCGAAGGAGGAGTACCTAAGGAGTGTGACTTCGGAGTCTAGCTCCACAGACTCGTTAAATAACAAAAGCGCTGATAGGTGAATGCCAACCAATCTTTAATTTCATACATTTTAGGAGTGTCATGTGTGTTTTAATTCTTTATCATTTGTTTTTATATGTTTGAATTATGTGATCATGCTTTGTTTTGTCTTTAACTTCTTCTTAATTGCAATCAAAGGTATTTTACATCAAATTGTAAAGGAAAATATCCGGTTTCTAAGAACCATTTCAAGCATATTAAATAAATAATTTAGATTAATTCGGTCCTGGTGTTGTCATGTTTCGAAGCATATATTTGTGTTAATTGTATATCTTGGTTTATGCAGTAATTATCTCAGGAAATAACTAATAGGTGTGCTGTAATATGAGATATTTTTCCAAAAAGAAGTGTATTTTCTTTACAGACGCTGGATGACGGCGTCGCGTCTCCAGCTACAATAAAATTCGTATTTTTTTAATTCTTGAAAATTAGTTTTGTATAAATTCCAAAATTTGTAATTTTCCTAAAACTTGCAGGAAACCACGATTACATTAGCACATTCATCCTATCTTTATTGCTTTCGTAGTGTCAAAACTCTAAAAAATTACGTTGTATATTATTATCCCGCCGATTTTACGCCAGGTGTAGTTGTTTCTTGTCTTTTATTTGCAGGTTATATTTGATAAAGAGAAGCCTGGGAGTTCTTAGGAGTTTCATGTGGAAGATTCTTGGATGACGATTTAGCCGGGATCATTTGTTTCTTCTCTATTATTGAGAAAAATCAAGGGAGTACTAGTTTCTTTTGCCATTTTTTTCCTTTATTCGTTTTACGGGTACTTTTAAGAACATTGGGGACAATGTTCAAAATAAGTGAAGGGGGAAATAAAGCATTAGAAACTATTTCTTCATTTGCCTTTGCTTTGTCCTTAAAATGATGAGTAATATACTGAAACGTAGCATAGACGGTAATTTTTACCCAAATTTAAAATTTTTATGGCACATACCGATGAAAACTTAGTATTATTAGCGTCTCATGGATAGGAGTTATATGACTAGCACAAAAACCCTACCACTCAAAAAAAATTCCACCAAAAAAATATGAGGTTCGCCCCTAGATCTTTAGGAATTTATTAGTTTTACCTTTAGCTTGCTCCAGTTAAGGAATGAGCAATCATATATGTCGCGTTCATGGATGTGATCGTGCATATGTGGTTTTGTCGCTTTTTCTAGAGCATTGGTATCGGTCAAAATTATATGAGTGTACCGGTAGTATATTAAATTCTAGAACTTGCTTTACTGATGCATCCCGAGACTGTTCAGTGATATCACATTCGTGTGATTAGGATTTGGTAAATGATAAGAGGCACTAGGATAAACCCTGTTTTAAACCTGTATTTGTTATTATGGTCTCCCCGATCATATAACTATCCCCACACCCTTGCTATGCACTCATTTTTAGTGCAAGATACCCCTAGTACACCCCTTTGAGCCTATCCTTTTTGCTTTCTTCTATTAAGTATTTTAGAACGACCAAAAGGGGAATCCTTTATGTGTGCAGGTTGTTTTAGGTAGTATTAAGCTAGGATGTTAGGAATTCACTTTACATAACGACATTTACGGAATTACCATTGTTTACCATATCACCACACACAGGGACTAGAATAGTCAATAAAGGATTCTTATGTAAAGTGTGGTGGTATAAATACCTCTCTATGGCTTCTATAGAGGGGTTGAGGCTTTTGTATTCTTCACTTTTCCATATTATTTTACATCTTAAGTTTCTCCCTCTACTCTCTCTCTCTAAACATGGCTATCTCCATATTTGAGCTACCAAGACCACCGGATCTATGATTCTTTGTTTCTTTCAATTGGTATCAGAGCCACGGTTCCGTTCTTGGGTCGATTCTATTTTTTTTGTGTCCGGTTGGTCTATTGGTAACTATTTTAAATCTGTCACAGTTTGTTATTCATGTCATGTTTCGTGGTTGTCATGCTTACCACAACTTATTGTTTAAGCTATTTTCGTCGCTTTTTTTATGAAAAGCCATAGTTTGAGTTGTTAAACAGATTCTTTTAAGCTTATTTGGCCTCATTTCTGCTTAGTTCGAGCGTATTTTTTTGTCCTTGTTTGGGTGTTCAAGCTTATGTCGTCCTTTTTCTGGGCTTATTCGTGTGGGTCTTCTTGGCTTATTTCGTGGGTCTTTAGCTTGGTTAAACTTATTTTCTGGTTTAACAGCTTACCGTTTTAGCTTATTATTTCTGGGTTTTTATTAAGATGCTTATTTTTGAAGCTAAAAAGGATAAGAAAACACAGATCCGAAATTTTTGGATCTGAGTTTTGTTTGGTTGTGGCCCACTAAATGTGTCAGGCGATGTATACCACAAGTGAGGCGATTTATACCATTGTTTTTACAAGGGCGATTTATACAGTGTATTTTTCAAGGGGCGATTTATACGTATTTTGATTGGGTGGTTTATACGCTTGACTAAGGAGAACTATACACGTTTGTTAAGTGAATTATACGGTTGTTCTTTGATTTGTAAAATCCCGTGAAGATTCATTTTTCTCAGTTTTATCAAGAATTGTAAAATCCCGTGTATTCCATAAGACTCAAACTTCATTAATCAAAACTCACTTTAACACAACAACCTCCAATCACTGTTCGATCATTTTAATCTTATCACATTGAAATGGATCCAATGATTTCACTTGGACAAAAGAATACTCTTGCTGAGTATATGATACTCTCCGGTTCTGACAATCATCCACCCATGTTGGACAAAGACCTGTATGATTCTTAGAAAAGTCGAATGGAATTATACATGCAAAATAGAGAACACGGAAGAATGATACTTGAATCAGTTGAACATGGTCCTCTCATTTGGCCTACAGTTGAAGAGAACGGTGTGATCAGAACAAACAAATATGCTGAATTATTTGCTACTGAGAAAATTCAAGCTGATTGTGATATGAAGGCTACCAATATCATTCTTCAAGGTCTTCAAACTGATATCTATTCACTTGTGAATCATCACAGAGTTGCTAAAGATTTATGGGAGAGAGTTCAATTACTGATGCAAGGTACATCTTTGACAAAGCAGGAAAGAGAATGTAAGCTGTATGATGCATTTGATAAGTTTACTCACATCAAGGGGGAATCACTTCATATGTATTACTTGCGATTTACTCAGCTGATTAATGATATGAATATCTACAAGATGAAAATGGAGCAATTTCAAGTTAATACCAAGTTCTTAAACAGTCTTCCACCGGAATGGAGTAAGTTTGTGACTGATGTCAAGCTTGTTAAAGATTTGCATACCTCAAACTTTGATCAACTTCATGCATATCTTGAACAACACGAGCTCCATGCAAATGAAGTCCGTATTATGCGAGAACGCAGTCAAGATCCACTTGCATTCGTTGCAAATCAGCAGATGACACCACCTCACTTCAACCCTTATCAATCATCCTACAACAATCCTCAACTTCAACAACAGTTTTCACCATCACAATATGGATCAATTCAACCCAATCAACAATACTCATCTCATTATCCATCACAAACTCAATTCAATCATTCATCCATTCAACCATCACATACGTTTCAGTCTCAAATGAATCATCAAACCTCAACTGTTCCACAAGTAATTCCTCAAGTTGCTTATCAATCACCTCAAGCCCCTACACAGCTTATGACTGAGACACCGTTTGTAGACTCAGGTTTTGCAGTTCCTGTGTTTTCTCCTGGAGATGATCCAATTGCTTGTCTCAATAAAGCAATGGCTTTTCTAACTGTTGTAGCTTCTTCAAGGTTTCCAACTACCAATAATCAGCTCAGAACTTCCTCCAATCCAAGAAACCAAGCCACTATTCAAGATGGCAGGGTTACAGTGCAACAAGTTCAGGGGAGACAAGGGCAAAATTATTCTGGTACTACTTATAAGAACAATGCTACAAGTTCAAGGGGAAATACTACAACTGGGCAGGCAAGAGTTGTTAAATGCTACAACTGCCAAGGTGAAGGACATATGGCTAGGCAATGCACTCAGCCTAAGCGACCAAGGAATGTTGCATGGTATAAGGAGAAAGCAATGTTAGTAGAAGCTTAGGAAGCTGGACAAATATTGGATGAGGGGCAACTCGCATTTCTTGCAGATCTACGAAGTCCAGTAAGTCAAGCTCAGACAATCATTCCTCACAATGCTGCTTTCCAGACTAAGGATCTCGATACTTATGATTCTAATTGTGATGATCTCTCAAATGCACAAGCAGTTCTTATGGCCAACATTTCCAACTATGGTTCTGATGTTATCTCAGAGGTACCAAATTCTGAAACCTATCTCAATGATATGGATAACCAAAGTGTGCTTGCATTGCAGGATTTTGAACAATCACCAGTTATGGATTTTATAGATAACAAGATATCTAGTGATAGCAATATCATTCCATATTCTCAATATTTGCAAGAAACACAATAGGCAACTGTTCAAGATACTAATTTGCAGGCACAACAAGATTCAATGATTTTATCTGTGATTGAACAAATGTCCAAACAAATGATTAATCATGTGAATAATTGGGAAAAGGCTAATAAGGAACAAAATATTGAATCAATAACCGCTGAGCTAGAGAGATATAAGGAAAGGGTCAAGACTTTTGAACAACGTCTTAATATTGATTTAAGTAGTCGTGAAAAAATGATTGATTCTCAAATGGATGATATGATTAGAGAGAAACTTGCACTCAAAGAACAAATTGACTCACTTGAGCAAAATCTTTCTAAACAAATCAAAGAAAAAGAGTCTGTTTTGCAAACTCTTGCAGTTTTCAAAAATGAATCCAAAGAAAAAGAGAATAAATATATGGAAAACGAAATTGATTTGGAAAATAAGATTAAGGAACTTGATAATATCAATAGTAAAGTGGGTCAATCTGCTCAGACAGTGCATATGTTAACTAAGCCACAAGCATTCTATAATAATACACACAAACACGCTCTAGGTTATCAAAATCCATGTTACCTTAAGAAAGCTCAGCGGATAAAACCAACCTTGTATGATGGTGTTGTTATATCTAATACTCGTGTTGCTATGCCTGTGATTGATGATGAAGAAACATTGATTTTGGAAGCAGAGAGTCGATCAAAAATGTTTGAAAAGGCCAAGGATCATGAAGTTGTTGCAAAGAAAATTTCTCATAAACCTATCGATTACGGAAACTTAAATAGCCTAATTGATGATTTCGGAAAATGTTTTTCTCCACAACAAGAATTTTTAGCTGAACAAGCGTTTTGGTTTCCTATACTCAATCCAACCATTGAACCTTCTTACACACCACCTGTCATAGTGGATGTTCCTAGTAAACTTCCTAAGGTGAGTTTGGTGAATGTAAGCCTTAAAAAGCTTAAATTTCACCTCACCCAGTTTGACTCAGTGGTAAAGAAAAGGACAACACCTAGTGCTCTTGAAGAAGGTGAATGGGGGTTTGAACATACAAAAGCTGTTTTTAATAAAGAAATTATTCCATTTCTAAAATCTTTAAAAGACATCTTCAATGTGTTTGATAAAGATCTTCTAAATGAAATAACGGAAGTACAAACAGTTTTTGAACAAATGGAAACGGATGTTCAATAGTTTTCAATTGATAAACAATGTTTGGAAATTTCTAAGAAAGAAATTCTTTTGGAAAATGATAGACTCTTACAAAAAATCATGTCTCAAGATGTTCTGTTAAATGTGATGAATTCTATGTCTTTGAATAATGATTTTGTGAATGTAAAAATGCAAAAGTGTGAAAAGTGTTTGAATCTTGATGCTGAGCTTTCCAAATCAAAACGAGCATATAGTGATCTTTTGAAAAATTACTCACAACTTGAAAAACATTGTATTTCTCTCGAAGTGTCACTTCAATTAAAACAAGAAGTTTTTCAAATCACTAAATCGTATGTTAGTCAAAATGCTGTTGAAATTCCAGAATATTTTGTAATCAATGATTTGAAAGCTCGGCTGCAAGACAAAGATACGACCATTTGTAAGTTTAAGGATACTATCAAATCCTTGGAAAAGAATACTAAGGAAAAGAATGTTCATCATGAGAAATGTGATCTTGAGCCTATAAATAAGGAAATGGAGAATAGTGTAGCAACATTAATTTCAGAAAACGAGCAACTTTGGAATGAAATTAATCATGTGAAACAGGTTTTTAAAGATCATTTTGACTCAATCAAACAGACACGTGTTTGTCATAAAGAATAGTGTGACTCTTTAATTAACAAACTGAACTTAAAATATGTGGAAAATGAGGATTTAAAAGCTCAAATTCAAGACAAGGTTTTTGTGATAACATCATTAAAAAATGATTTATGAAAAATAAATTATTAAAAATGTTGTACACATACCTTCCGCCACCACTATTGCTCCAAGCATGTTCAAGCTTGATTTAGTACCGTTGCCTCCTAGGTTATTGCAAAATAGGGAATCTCACATAGACTATATTAAGCACACTCAAGAAAATGCTAATATTCTTTGGGAAATAGTTGAACTAGCTAAGGCGAAACATCCATTAGATAGTGAGTTAGACTTTGCCTGTAAGTATGCCACAAGAATTCAGGAGTTGCTTGTATATGTTAAAGATATGTGCCCTAATGCGATAACACATAGTTCTAAGAAGATTGTTGTCACACCAAGGAACAATGTCAAGAAAGTTAGGTTTGCTGAACCCATGACATCCTCGAGCAAGACTCAACAGGTAGAGTCTTCTAAAACATCAGATTCTAACACACCTGTGTTGTCTTCTACAGGAGTGAAGTGTTCTACTAGTAATTATGGATCAAAGCCTACAGGTAATAAAAAGAATGATAGGATCTCACAAACACCAAGTAGGAACAAGAAGAATAACATAGAAGCCCAACCTAGGAAAGTTAATAAATTGAATCATGTTGCTAAACCTATTTGTGATGTTGATGTTAAGCATTCTCTATCAAATGCGAATTCTGAAATTCTATGTGCTTCTTGTAATAAATCTATGTTTGATGTTGTTCATGATAAATGTCTTCTTGATTTTGTGCACAAACAGAATAGCCATTCTAAATCTGCTAAGAAACATAAAAAACAAAATATTTAGAATACTACGGGTCATGTATTCACTGAAGTAGGATATAAGTGGAAACCAACAGGCAGAACTTTCACTCTAGTTGGTAATTCATGCCCTTTAACTAGGTTCACCACAACTAATGTAGTGTCTTCTAAGCAAACCACATCCCACTCAGATGAAATACAAAAACTAGAGATTAAAGTCTATTGCAGGAAACCCAAAAATGTTAAAACCATAGGTTCGAGTAAAAAAGCTAAGATTGTAGAATCTAAAAATGCTAACCACTCGGAACCCAATCAAACTTGGGGATCCAATGCAATAGATATTCCATCGTCTTCTTCTCTTGTCATGACAGGTTGTCCAGATTGTACTCTGGTATCTGGACTCCGGATGTTCGAAACACATGACAGGGAATCGCTCTCAGCTCATGAACTTTGTCAGTAAATTTCTAGGTACTGTTAGATTCGGGAACGACCAGATTGCAAGGATTATGGGGTATGGTGACTATCAGCTGGGAAATGTTGTTATCTCAAGGGTATACTACGTTGAGGGGCTTGGACATAATTTGTTTTCGGTTGGACAATTTTGTGATGCGGATCTTGAAGTTGCATTTCGGAAAAACACTTGCTTCATTCGCAATTTAGAAGGTGTTGATCTACTTTCGGGGTCCCGTGACACAAATTTGTACACAATAAATTTTTCTCTTGATAAACTACATCTACCTACACTATAAATCTTTTACGATCATCTCCGACTGTCTTCTATCCAAAGCGTCAAAAGACTAAGAGCTAGTTAAGGCACCAGTCATTATCACATCTTTAACTTCGGTACTAAACAAGCTAGCTAAAGACGGTCTTGCACGAGGAATTCCTAGACTTAAATTTCAGAAAGATCATTTGTGTTCAGCATGTTCATTAGGAAAAAGCAAGAAATCCTCTCATCAACCCAAAGCTGAAGACACTAACCAAGAGAAACTATATCTTTTGCATATGGATTTGTGTGGCCCGATGCGTGTGGCTAGTATTAACGGGAAAAGGTATATCTTAGTGATAGTCGACGATTACTCAAGATTTACCTGGGTCAGATTTTTGAAGACAAAAGATGAAGCACCTGCAGCCATCATCAAATGTATCAAAAACATACAAGTTCGTTTGAAAGCCACTGTCCAGAATGTTCGAACAGATAATGGAACCAAATTTGTCAATCAGACACTTCGTGAATGGTATGAAAATGTTGGCATCACGCATCAAACTTCTGTAGCTCGCACTCCTCAGCAGAACGGTGTTGTCAAAAGGCGAAATCAGACTCTTGTAGAAGCTGCTCGAACTATGCTGATATTTTCTAGAGCTCCATTATTTCTCTGGGCCGAAGCTATCAATACAACTTGTTACACCCAAAACTGTTCTTTGATACGCCACCGATACAACAAAACTCCATACGAGCTTATGCAAGACAAGAAACCAGACTTATCATTCTTTCATGTCTTTGGTTCACTGTGTTATCCTACCAATGACCATGACGATCTGGGTAAATTTGATGCAAAAGCAGACATTGGGATTTTCGTTGGTTACGCGCCTGCAAAGAAAGCGTTCAGAATCTACAACAGAAGGACCCGAATAATTAGTGAAACAATTCATGTGACGTTCAATGAGCTAACAGCTATGGCTTCTGATCAATTCAGTTCAGGACCCCGGGGTTCACGGTATGACTCCTGCTACATCTAGTACAGGAGTCGGTTCAAATCCTATTTCTCAACAACCTTGTATTCCATCAATAAGAGATGATTGGGATCGGTTGTTTCAACCAATGTTTGATGAATACTTTAATCATCCACCAATTGTTGTATCTCCAGTTCAAGAAGCTCCTGCTCCAAGAGCTGAAGTATTAGCTGATTCTCATGTGTCTACTTCAATTGACTAGGATGCTCCATCAACAAGTATTCCAACATCACAAGAACAAGAACATTCTCCAATCATTTCTCAAGGTTTTGAAGAATCACCAAAAACACCAACATTTCATGATGATCCTCTTAATGAATCTCCTAATGAAGACTCCACTTCTCATGGATCATCATCTAATGTGAGACTAATCCACACTCCATTGGAACACATTGGTAGATGGACTAAGGATCATCCAATAACAAACGTGATCGAAGATGCTTCTTATTTTGTCTCCACCAGAAAACAACTATACACTGACGCCATGTGGTGTTATTTTGATGCCTTCCTAACTTTAGCAAAACCAAAGAACTTCAAACAAGCAATGACCGAACCGTCATAGATCGATGCAATGCAAGAATAAATTCATGAATTTGAAAGACTTGAAGTTTGGGAATTGGTGCCGTGTCCGGACAACGTGTTCTTGATCAAACTCAAATGGATTTATAAGGTCAAAATAGATGAATCTGGCGGGGTACTAAAGAATATGGCTCGACTAGTTGCTCAAGGATTCAGACAAGAAGATGGTATTGATTTCGAGGAATCATTTGCACCAGTTAACAAAATAGAGGCCATCTATATCTTCATTGCTAATGCCGCTCATAAGAATAATGAACGATATAACCAAAAATTGACGTCCAAAAAGGGATTTCTAAATTGCGAGTTAAAGAAGAGGTCTACGTTTTCTACAACCGCGAGTCAGAAGGATTTGTTGACCAGGAAACCCATCGCATGTGTACAAGCTAAAAGTCTCTTTAAACCGGATTTCAAACAAGCACCGACGTGCATGTAGAACAATATGCGTCAACTTTTCTCTATCTCTTAACAATTCTCCAAGTGCAGTTGAACCGACACTCTTGGCACCTTCACACATCATGTATTGGAAACGACATAATTACTGGTACAAATTTTATTGTTTGAGATATAATATTTGCATGCAACAAATCCTGCCAATGTGGATGATTTGCTACTCAGATGTACCACTAAGTTTAAGATGTCATGATGGGGCAAATTTCATTACTTTTTAGATTACAATGTTTTTAAAGTCTAGAAGGCATCTTCCATAAACCAATCTAAATATGCTTTCATAAATCGTTAAAAAATAGGATGTTAAAAACTACCTGATTGTTGTGACACAAAACCCATGAAGTTGAAAACAAGAAAACTGGATAAAGATCTACAAGGGAAACCAGTTGATGCTACACTTCACTGTGGCCATGATTGGATCCTTACTATCTTACAAGCCATAGACCAGACCTAACTATGTTGTTCTTCGATATGTGCCCCTGGTATCAGCTAAGCCGTACAAAAAACTTACAAGCGGTGAAATGGAATCTTTCGATTACCCTGAATGGAACCATTAACATGGGTCTATGGTACTCGAAGGATACCGATATGTCTCTCACAGCTTATGCAGATGCCAATCACGCGGGGTGTCAGGACAATAGACGTAGTACGTCGGGAAGCGCTCAGTTCTTAGATGATAAACTTGTTAGATGGTCGTCCAAAAAGCAAAAGAGCACTGCCATATCGAGTACAGGGGCAGAATATATTGCCTTATCTGGGTGTTGCTCACAAATCCTTTGGATGCGTTCACAACTAACAGAGTTCTGCATTCAATTCAATAAATCCCTCCTGAACTGCTACCACAAGGAGTGCGATAGCTTTATTCTGCAACAATTGTTTCAACACTCTAGTGCAAAACACATCGATATCGCTACCAATTTAATAAAGGAGCAGTGGAGAATGGGATCGAGAACTATACTTTGTCCGGATTGTATTCGAACTAGAAGCTGACATCTTTACTAAACCTTATTGCCTCGAAGAGATTGTAACCTAAACTTCTTGATCGATAACGGTATAGAAGAAGCATGTCATCATAAACGTTAGAAACGACTGGCAGAGGAAAGGATGAGTGATGGTGGAACTCATATCCGTATTATATGTAAATAGAAAACATAAAAAAATCCACAAAATGATTTTCCTTTTTTTATACAATAAAACTTTTACAAAAACAAAAGGAAAAAATTAAAAATAAAAAAATATAAAAATATGGATCTCTGGTATGTCCTTCAGAAAATCGATAACTTTTACGGCCTTAGAACTGTATTTAAAATTGATACAGGCTGTAAATGAATTTCAGCAGAAGGTTTCAAATGTTTTTCAAAACATAGCACAAAATGGCTTGCTATTATTTTCCAGATAACAACTCGATCATCATCTTTAAGGGCAGTATGTCGTCAAAAGACACTGACCTCATAATGGGAATTAATTTTCTCGGGAATGAATTACTTTATATTCATTCAAAGGCTTGTGATTATTTTACATCACAACCCGTGCTTTCTATAATCCATAAGTGTACGTGTCAGTGCGCTTATGTGTCAAAATAAGAGAAATCTTATTTTATTGGGTGTTGCTTTTCAAAATATACAATAATCATCTTTCAGATTCCTCAAATCATTTTTTTCTAAGACAATTTTTGAACCATCAAAATAACACTACAACTCTTTCATAGAAAACGGGTTAGTATTTTGATGAGGGAGAAACTGGACAAAATCATCTTCTTCATAATAAATAAGGTGTCAATCAGAAAAGTTTTTTAAAAGTGTCGGGTGAATAATTAAAGGGGAGTTGATAAATGTCAACTTAATTGGGATTTATTTGCTATATGTTGAATCTCATATGGATATTAATGCAAAATGATAAGTCTTATTCATGATAACTAATCTTTAGGGTCTAGTTTTGCCATATGGGAAACCTTATTATGCCTTAGGAATAGTTTGTATGAAAAATTTAAGTCTTAGGAAGCCTCAGGGGGCATTTCTGTCAAAAACCCAAAAAGGTTTTAAACAAAACCCCCTTGCCCGCTCCTTATTCTTTCACACGAACACAAACCAAACACATAAAACCTCAAACCTTCATTAGTGATTTTCAAGACCTCAAGAATTTGATCAACCCCGTTTTTTAAGCTAAAAGGTACTCGTATTTATGCTAAATCCTTCATATATCTGACCAAACCTTCGAATTTTATGAGAAAAACCCTAAAACTCGACCTAACTTGAAACACCTTAAAAAGTAAATGAAAAGTGAAATTGATTAAGGGGTTTTAATCTATTAGGGGTCTAGATGATGTGCTTAAAACAGTTTTTAAAGGGGTTAACTCTATCATATGTTTCAAGCGATTCTTGATTTCGAAAAGTTTGAAAATGGGTCAAAAGTTGAAATGTTTATGGGTTTTGGGTTTAGAAGATTTATAAAGATTGATTGAGTGTATTTGAGTGATAAAATAACCTGTTTGATTGAAAAATCTTGGAAGTTGGAAGTTTCGCTTCTTGGTAGCTCGAAACATGAGTTATAACAAGATTTTATGTGTTAGATCCTATGTTGTAAAGATGTTAGAATGATAAAACAATGATATATGATCATGTTTAAGTGATGTAAGATGCCTAAAAGAGTGCAAAATGTTTGTGTAAAAATTTGTTTAGGCGATCAATAAACATTGAAATTTACCCATACACATTGAAATTTACCCATACGATCAATACATTAATATTATAACAGGCGATATATACATAAGTGATAACTCAGGCGATCTATACATTTTTTTTACATAGGCGATCTATACATAGATTATCACAAGCGATCTATACTCAGGTAACTACAACAGGCGATCTATACATACCTAAAGATTACAACCGATCAATACACACATTCTAAAACAGGCGATCTATACATGCATCTTATCACAGGCGATTTATACACCTTGCATAGGCGATCTATACATGATTTTTTTTAATCTCGGAATCTTGGTAATGAAGTTCATATCATAACCTAAGTATAATTATTCCTTATCTTGTCATAATGTGATTAAGGTAGGTATAACTTTTCTTAGAAATCTTAAGCGTTTGCCTTGATTCCACTAGTTTGCCTATAGTATATGTGTTATATGCCTTGTGTGTATCCTGTTTACATGTGTATTAGTTCTTTGCCTTGTGTGTAGGAATATCAATTTGTTTGCCCTTGTATTTTGTTGGATCCCTTGATAACCCTTGTTTTTTTTTTTTGCATCAATCATCTTGAATCATGATCTAGATTGTCCATCTGTGCTATATATATTGCTTGTGTATAAACTGTATGGGATAATTCTTAGCAGAATCATGACTTCCATCACTGCTCAACAAACCAAGCTTGACCTTGAGCTAGTTCCTAAAGAGAATCGTCTTGATATCGGGAAATGCAATGGAAGAATCCCTCCATGGATTTTCACAAGATAAATCCACATTTCAGTCACGTCCTGGATGCTATTGCACTCACTTATGCTATCCTGCATTTCTCCATCACGTGCTGTGATGTCCTTGAAGTGTATATGAATCAGTTCTGGAATTGCATATACAAGCATGATGACTTCTACAGATTCAAGATTGATAAGAAGAAACATTTCAAGCTTATGTTGGAAGTCTTCAGAGAAATCCTTCATATTTGCCCAAGAGTACAAGGTAGAGACTTTGATCCCCTTCCCTCTGAAGAAGACATTGTGCCTTTCTTGAGAGATCTCGGTCACAACAGTGTGGATCAATGTCACTCAAGTGATGTTGATGTTCGAAGATTAGATGCATCAACCTTGGAGAACCTTTGCTACTCTTATTAACAGAATCCTATCTGGAAAGACGACTGGTCTTGACAAGCTTCGTCTCTCCAGAGTACAAATCATTTAGGGTATGTACTTTCAGAAGAACATAGATTATGTGGAGTTACTCTGGGAAGACTTCACCTATCAGATTGACAATAAAGAATTCAAAAAGCAATAAAAGATGTACTACCCTCGGATGTCTTAAGTGTCACTCATTCACCACTTCCATAATTCAGAAAAAAGCAGATATCCATTTCCCTGGAGAAAACAGATTGGAATCACACCTCCATGGACGAATACTTGATTAACACCTATAAGATTTTGTTTTCAAGAAAAAAGCATCTCAGAAATATAGAGTTGGTATCATCCTGAATGTTTGAACAAGTCAATCCCCCCAATGAAGGAACCAAAAGCCCCCCTATAAAACAAGACTTATCTTGGCTTAGCTACAGGTGGCTGGCCTCAAGGCTGCTATAAAGTTTAAGAAAGCATCTCCATCAAAGAAAGACAATGTTCCTATCCCTGAAGATGAAGAACCTGTCAAAAAGGGCAAAAGATTGAAGACAGCTGCCAAAAAGTCTGCTTATAAGCCAGCAACAGGTATCGTTATCAGACAGCCTGTTGTGGAAACTAAGTCTAAAAGAAAGGAGAAGGAAAAGGTGGATGTAGCACATGGAAAGGGAATAGAGTTGTTATCCGATGTAGCTTTATCTGAAGAAGCTCAGATAAAAGAAGTTCGAAAGAAGAGTTTAAGAGACTTTCACAAGACACATCCCAGTGGTTCGGGTATGGTTGCTGAAGATCCTCTAAGTGTTGCAAAGATTACATCTCCTATCACAAGTGAAGGAACTGGTGACATACTTGGGGTTCCCGATGTGACTAATGATAACTCATCTGAGAGTGAATCTGAGTTTTGGGGAAATGATGAAGATGACAATAATGAAGAACATATATCAAGTGATGAAGGCAGTGAGGAGGAGAATGAAAGTGATAAACAAGCATCAGATTCAGAGCAAGAAGAAGAATCTGAAGATGATGATCAAGAAGAGAATAAAGATGATGATGATTTGGATTAGAAAGTAATGATGAGACTGAAGGTGAATGGAAAGAAATGGATATTACTACCAGACCAAGATTGATGATGATGTAGATGCAAGATTGGAAGAACCCATTAAGACTGCTACAGGAATTGTTCAAGGAGAGGGTACTGATGCAGAAATGACTGAAGCTCAACAAGGGAATGAAAATTTAGCAACTACTCAAGAGCAAGTTATTGAAGATGCACATGTGACAATTTCTACTGTTCTGAAGAAGACAGAAGTCCCTGTTACTGGTTCTTCTTGTTCATCCGACTTGGCAT
Organism: Tanacetum coccineum; assembly: GCA_026074375.1. Taxonomy (NCBI): domain Eukaryota; kingdom Viridiplantae; phylum Streptophyta; class Magnoliopsida; order Asterales; family Asteraceae; genus Tanacetum; species Tanacetum coccineum. Next base: position 7,119 of record BQNB010062500.1, on the reverse strand, counting down.
CAAAATTCCTAAATTTTTCAGATATTCCTCATACTGATGCAAAAATAGTTTCTCCACTAGATGTTCCTGTTCACCATGAAGTCCCAAGAACTCAAGCACCCACTCTCCTTACAATACCAGATTCAGTTATCCCTGAATCATCATCGGTTTTCACAAACATTCCTCAATCATCACATACCTTCACTCCTACACCAATACAGACTACACCCACTCCTCCGCCGATAGTTGAAACCAGAAATCCTCTATCTAATCTTCCTGACTTTGCATCTATCTTTCGATTCAACGATAAAATCACAGCATTGGAAAAAGAAGTTGCTGATCTCAAGAAAGACCCTCTACATACTCAAGTGACATCTTTAGTTGATAGTTATCTCGACACGAGGTTGGGAGAAACAAGAGAAGAATTCATAAACTTCCTTTCAGAGTCTCTTACAGCAAGAATCAAGGAGCAAGTAAGAGATCAGCCACCTCAGATTCTGCCCCAGGAAGTGTTTACTTTCGCTCTACCTGTGATCGAAAAGATGATTTAAGAGTCACGAAACGAAGTTATTCTAGCTAAGGTGTCTTCTCAACTACCTTCATCTTATGAGGTTGCTGCGTCACTCACTGAATTCAAGTTGAAGAAGATTCTAATCGACAAGATAGAGAAAAGTGAATCATACCTGACGGCTCCTCAACACCGAGAGTGCTATGATGGTTTGAAAAAATCTTATGAACTCGACATGGATTACTTCTCCTCTTATGATGTGTATTTTTAAAGCAAAGTCGTCAAGACAAGGACAAAGATGAAGACCCTTCTGCTGGATCAGACCGAGGGTTAAAGAAGAGAAAGCGAAGCAAAGATACAGAACCAACCAATGAACCTAAAAAGAAAGATTCAACATCTGGCTCTTCCAAGCCTCAACCAAAATCTTTTAGAAAGTCTGTTCAATTAGAGGAACCAGTGTTCGAGGTTGCAGACTCAGACATGCCACAAGATCATGAAGGGATTCAAGGTGATAATGAAGACTCAAACAGCTCAGTATGATCTACCTGGCATTGAAGACATGGTTCCAAACATATGGAGTCCTGTTAAGGTTGCTTATGATAAATATGCGTTATGGGGCATATCATATTGGAGAGCAAAACGTAAGTCCTTCTATGCCTTTGCAAGAGGTATGCAATCAAGGGGAGATATGTATTCGAAAAAGCGTATTCTGGCAGTCACTCATGTCTCGGTAATAAGAAAATATGAATACGGGTACCTGGAAGAGATTGTAGTGAGAAGGGCTGACAACGTACTTTACAGATTCAAGGAAGGTGACTTTTCACGACTTCGGATCAACGATATCGAGGATATGTTAATCCTTGTGGTTCATAATCGGCTCTCTAATCTGTCAGGGGATGATGTTGCTGACTTCGCAATAGCACTGAGAATGTACACCAGAAGTCTGGTTATTCAAAAGCGAATTGAAGATCTTCAACTTGGAGTTGAGAGTTATCAAAAGAAGATCAACGTCACCAAGCCTGATACTACAAGATCAGATCTCCAAAAAAGGCACCTGTATACTCCATACAAAGACCCTCAAGGATTCATTTATGTCGACGACAATAGGAGGAACATGTTGATGCGCTCTGACGAACTGTACATGTTCAGTGATGGCACGTTAACCAGACTTCTTTCTTCGCTCGAAGACATTACCAAGAATATCGATATGTCATACTTGCCGAAGAGAAGATAGAGCACATTGGAAAAGAAAAGAGCTCATTTCATGATCAAGGACATCAATAAGCTGCTAAAAGAAAGGAGGATGATGAGGAGTTTGGAGAAGTTTATCGGTGGTAGACTCTACGGAACTGACCTCAGACTGCTGCAAAGAACAATATGACTTTGTCATATTGTGTTCATATCTCAAAGGTCATTTGGTATATCATAAACTTGTGAATTTGTAAATACGTAGTGTAGACTTTTGGTAACAATAAGGTGTGCTCGAGTATAAATTTTTCAAGAATTTCTTAGTAAATTTAAAAAATTTCAAATTATTATACTCAACACAGTCTTATATTCCCTCAAAACTTGAGGGGGAGCATTAAAATGTTCCTTATAGTGATTATGTAACATTTTGTCCTCGAAAGTTTAATCAATTGATATCCAAAATATTAAGGGATTAACATTTTGGATAAGGGGAGAAAATGTGATTAAACTGAACCGAATCTTAATTGTATTGTCATGTGATCATATAAAATAGATTCAATGCACTCCAACACTTAACATGTACTACGATTACGGTGCATATGTTAAGGGGGAGCCTTTTAGTGATGATGAAAACTCTCAAAGTGTAAACCATTTGATATTTATATCAAACACTTTGATTGAACTTTTCAATGATTTTGGTTTCGAGTGTGATGGAATACCCAAAAGACCGACCATGTATTTAATCTTCTAGAGTTATAAGGTGGTTAGGTATAGGTATTCAAATCCCATGATCCAACCAGAACCGAAGGGATCTACCCAGGGATATCCACTAGTTAGTGTAGAAGTCCTTAGGTATGATACAAAAGGAGAAAAAGTAAGAATCGGGAATAATGTTGATTGAGATAGAGCTAACACTGGAACAAACCTAACAAGGTGTTAGTTATGAAGTCTCGGTAAGCATTGAAGGGGTTGAAAATGAAAAAGAAATGTAAGGATAAAGGGTGAAAAGAAAGAAGCCATCCATACACTTAGGCAGAAACCGGGTCAATACATAATCTGTTGGAAACACTAAGGTGTTGTCTGACATTGAAGACATTCATGGACCCAGTGACGCTATTCACAACCCCCCTAGCCACTCAAGGTCTCTCAACAGACTCTTGTTTCATTTCTCACAGAGATTACACGCATTTCTATCGATTTTCTCACTCCGAGTTAGTTGATATTGAAAAGCTAGCAGTCTGCTCCAGCCTTCGATCACTAAAACAAAGTGCATATTGAGTCTAGAGCCAAGAGATCATTAATAAATCTCATTAAGACACTTGTCAAATTATGCTTGCTATTTCACACAATGTGAATAACAAGTTAACATATTAAGAGTCCTACGTATTATCCTTGTGATTGTGCCAGAACATCTGATTGACTTCATTCACGATGAAGATGGAAATCCTTCTTGAGCCAACATCAAACAAGCTCATGGTAGGTGACTTGTGTGATTCTTTATGAATCAAACTAGTGACAACTGGAAAGAAACGATGGTGCGATTGTATAAGAATTAAACTTGTTCCATGTTATGGATCGATGATTAATAAATTTTGAAATGTTTAAAACTATCGATGTGTCACAAAACTACTTTTGCAAGTGACACTTCGATTGCTTTTCAAATCAATTTTTATTTTAATCAGTGAGATAGTAACTCGCTGTTTCACTCTTATCGTGTTGTCTGCTTTGGGACGTTCCGATAATGAAAACATGCTGAATTTGATTAATCTAATACATTTGTGTTAGAAAGATTTGATACTTCAGCTGGAAATCCTGTCAAGGAGATTCTTCTTAAATTGAGTCTACCTGATCACAGGTCGATCCTCACGGATTCGAAGGTTACTCCAACCAACCACGAGCGAATGACAAAGCCATATTCGTCTCCTCACTTTATTGCTAACTGTTTTAATGCAGGATATTTAAAGATGGTGGTGAAGGTACCTGATTCCAGTTGACTCACAAGATCTATAGCCATATGCTCATACCAGACCGAAAAATATAAAGACATCATGAAAGCTCAAGTACATGTTTCAAGACTTCCGCTACTCTGATACCATACGTCCTTCTCGAAGCGACAAAGTGTTAAAGTTAAAGAAATTCAAGAAAGATGCATTAGTAAAGCTTTTCAAGATTATCAAATCAAGAAAGGTATGAGCATGTCAGTCCAGATGTCACAAGTGCACGAGATGGCAAAGTCTACAAGATGGTGATACAAGATTATGCTTGGTTGATGATCTCAAGAAGCTCAAAGATCACATCCATGTCAAGACAAAAGAACTTGCTCACATCAAAAGTCAATGATCACTACAACAAATCACAAGTTAATGATTGAAATAAAAGACTACGAGCTCAAGACCGAAGTAAAAGCATAGTATGCTAAGTTTAAAATATTTGTAAATTAGAGTGACCTCCCTTAGGGGGAGATTGTTAGAAATACGAAAAAGTGTCGGTCACTACCAATATAATTAGTCATAGCTCGTAGTAAGTTGTACGATTAAGTTAGTAAGCTAACCGGGCCAAAGTTACAATGTAAGCCCATACCATAAGCCCATGGCCAATTAGCTAGGCATATATAAACCCTCTCCATTGCTTGGAGAGGGTGTTGGTTGTTTATTTGTTACATTTCTTAAGCTAATATTACATGTTTCCTTTCTCTCTCTAAGTGTTCATCCAACCACCTCTTTCTCTTTCTAAAATTCCAAGTGATTCATTCCATACTTGTGTAAGATTATTCTACATTTGGTAATAATGCATGACATGGCACGTGATGAGCGCTCCGAGTGTCAAAACGTATGGGCGAGATGTATGCCTAATGCATATGAACCCACATTTATGTAGGCTTAAGAATTGATTTGTTAAATGAAATTAGCATATGTTTACTTTAAGGCATCTGTTTGTTTGTTTTAAGGCATCAGTTTATTTATTACTTCAATACAAGTTTACAAGTTGAAGGAAAACAACAAACAAGGCAATTAAATGGTCTTCACAGAAAATACGTTGTAAAAATGTTAATGAAAGAAATAAATGAAAAGGCAGGCCAAGTCAAAACAGAAGCAAAGGAATACAACAGATATATATATATATTTCTACTTAATCTTTAAAATTTATTTTATTTTTATATATATATAAATCTATAGGGGAGTTCTTTGCAGAACCACTTTTTTATACAGAACCTACAGAACCACTTTGGACCAATAGAAATTTAGTATATTATTAAATGTTTTTCTTAATTCAAAAGGGTATAATAGTCAAAACACATTTTAATTTTTCTTTTTGAATTTTTTAATTTAAAAAATGTTTTTTTATTTCCTTATTTTTTTTTAAATTTATACTTTTTTAAGTATACATGTTTTTCAGAAATTAAGGTGCATATGTGTTTTTTTTTAAAATTGTAAATTTACATATGTTTCTTACGTAGAATTGTTTAGATATCAAACTTATTTTTTTTAAATGGTAATTGCACTTATGTTTATGGTTTACATTTTTTAATCTTTGAAATTTATAACCAAAAACATAAACATATACATGTAAACTCTAAATTTATAACAAAGCAAAAACCTAAATACAATACACAAATTTTGATATCAAATGAAATACAATTCAATTACAATATAGATGTGCAAGAGATTAAAAAACATATGCGCACGCTTCAAGAACATATATGCACGGCTTCGAGAACAATTATGCACGTCACTAAAAACACGTGTGCCCTTTTCCAACAACATATGTGCACTCTTCACTTTTATGTTTACATTTTTTAATCTTTGAAATTTATAACCAAAAACATATATGCACGTTGCGTTTTCTCGTCAAATTAATTAGAACATATATGCACCTCTTCCAAAAACATATATGTACGCCTCATGACACATATGTTTATATTGCTCATCAATTCTCGTACCTGTAATGAAAACCAATTAATAAACGAATTATTTAATCACAACAACTAAGAAAACACATATGCACAATCATTTCTTTAATAACAAATAGTAAAAATGAATTTAATCATAACAAGTGTTTGTTGCATATATGCACAATATAGCAGAACACATATGCACGTTTATTTGTGCTCACTTTAAAACCCATAACACATAAGATCAGTATCCTAACCTTAATCAAAGTTTTTCTTAGTTATATTTAATAGTAAACAAACCTAGACGAAATAAGTAATACACTAATTGCGATTTGTACCTATCAAAATAGTTTCATACACATAAGATACATGCGAGAGTGACTAATTGAGATGTCATAATCATGAAAAAGTTATTAACACCTAAAAATCACATATGATATTACATGGGTTTAAATTAGTATATAAAAAATATTAATGCATCATCTATTCATCTTGCAACATAGAACATTTGTAGAACCCCACAAGATTTCAAAAACTGAGCATTATATCGTTTTAATATTGTTAACAACTTAAAGCAAAATTAACATCCACCCACTTAAACAAAAAACAAAAGAAAAAAACACAAAACCTAAATCTTTCAATGACTTAAACAGATAATCATAACTATATTAAAATTGGAACAAATAAAAAAATTCGCATAAACTATAAACTAGTAAATCTAAACCATACGAAATCCCCCAAAATGCTATGCGGTTCACTGTTTTATATAACAAACATATGTCAAAATATTACTTCCTCGTCATTATCTAACATCTATGATCAATGAATATCCTATTTAATATAATAAAATAAAAAATGTTCCATAATCATATAATGATTTTTGAAGATAATGAATAAAATAAATAAATAAATTTGGTGCCATATAATAGAACAAACCAAAAGCAATCGTTTGAAATTAAACAAATTAGAACAAAGTACAGTACCCTGATTTGCGATCTTCAACAATTTAGTACAAATAATGATCGAAGAAAACTAATAAATAAAAAAATTTGGTGCCATATAATAGAACAAACCAAAAGCAATCGTTTGAAATTAAACAAATTAGAACAAAGTACAATACCCTGATTTGCGATCTTCAACAATTTAGTACAAATAATGATCGAAGAAAACTAATAAATATAAGTGGCGGCTAGGTTTTCCCCATTTATGTGTGAATGATAAAGGGTAGTTTTAGGTTTATTGAGTGGAAGAGAAATATACGGATTTATGAAAAGAGAGAGAAGTAATTAAGCAGTTTATTAGAGAGATAAAATTCCTAAAATACCCCTAACTCACTTTAAAAACTTTACATTACATTCCTTTTAATTAAATTATTTACACTAATGGCACAAGTCATCTCATCCATTGATTAATTGATTTGACGGTTTATAAATGGTTCTGTACAAAAAACTGGTTCTGCAAAGAAAATCCCAATATATATATATATATAGGGAAGGGATCAAGTGAGAAGAAAAAATATAATGAGAAGAATAAGAAGGATTTCTAGCCACAC
>BQNB010062499.1:1254-26956 GCA_026074375.1 Tanacetum coccineum | reverse complement strand
CGCACGTGACAGTTATAACAGATACAACTTCACATAAAAGAATGTATTTACTATTACACTAATCTCATGACACCGAAGCTCAATTTAAAAGGAAGCATTTTATATGCCAAATAGTATTCCACGCCCTAGAGGTATCTGACCAAGATCACCTCGAGGACCTCCGAATCTAGTAAGCGCTACTTACCCAGATAGGGATAATTACTCCCAATAGATCTATTTACAACATTCGTGCTCACTTAACCAGCACGATCGGTTAAGCAATTGACGGTTCATGATAATTCGGGCATTAGTGGTCTATTCGCTACTTAGGCAACACGTAATCAAGAGGAAATGGAAACGTAAAGTAACTGTGTCCATAGTTTGAAAACAAGCAATGTTTCTCACCCTAAAATAGTAAAGTAAAAGTACTAAAACATGGGGCTATGAACTCACCTTAGCAAGATGAACAAATAATAATCACGCGAGAAAAGATGATATAGAAATCTAGCCGCAACCTAGAATAATAACGCGTCTTAGGAACACGGAAGGTATGCAAAGAATTGCACAATATGTTCATCACCAAAATACATCCATGTGTGTTTGCTTTAGTTTGATTATCAAATCATGACAAAATAAAATTATATATAGTTTTTCGTTAAGTTTCGGCGTTTATCCAAAAATTACTATTTTTAATAAGTTTCTATTTTAGGAAAGTTTTTAGTTTCGGGAAGTTAATATCGTCCCCTATATTTCTTAAGTTTCCATATTCTCAAAACGCACTAACTAACCATAATCGCTTAACTTCTATGTTCGTTCCGCTAAATTTTACCAAACTTACTATTTTTAGTAACTTTAACGTTTTTCCTAAAATATGTTAACGACGTCTTTAAACGATACTAATCAATATATATGTGTTACTATATATTTCGCTAGTGTTTAGAAAGTCTAAAAATGTCCGAAAGTGTCCAAAAATCCATTTTAATATTCACATCAGCAACTATTCATTCGGTTTTGTCGAAAAATATTTCAAGTTTCATTTGGCCATAACTTGGCCGTTTTAAGTCCGATTTTAGTGTATGATATATGAAAATCTATCTACTCGAGACGAGCTCTCCAAAAACTACTTTTACTCCTAATGAAAACATTTTTAGGTCGACCAAAACCCCAAAACACTTTTGGATCAGCAAGCATTTTTTGTCAAAAACGCAACCAAAATCCACCCAAACTTCACAATAGTGTCTAATCTAACCTAATCTCCATTCACAACTAATCCACAACAAAACCATTCCTAAAACCAACCTAATCCCTTTATTTCTATTGTTGCAACTCTCATTTAACTCTCATCTCACCAAGAACACAATATTAAACTAGTGAAACAAAGTAGCATCATTATTTATGAAATATTGTTTTATAGTCTTATAAGATTTAAACATAGAATATGGATGTATGGATCTTGAACATATATGAAAGAACATAAGTAAACCATAAGAAAATATTTAAGACACTTACAAGAATGAAGAACAAGAAGCAATAACACAAGATATATACCCAAAATCACTAGATCTTGAAAAATCCCAAATAATAACCAAACCTTAATTTGTAAACCCTTGACAATACTTGAAATCAAAAGTAAACCTTCTTGGATTAACCTTGGATTTTGATAATAATAAAGTTTAGGATGTGTGAATCTTAGTAGTAATCAAAAGCATGGATTGTGTGTGTGTGTTAGTGTGTGTCGTGGGCTAGGAGAAGCAAAAGAGAGAAAGAAACTAATTTTTGCCTAATGAAATGAACTAAAAGAGATGTGTGTGTTTATAAGTTGGAATTTATATAATAAGGGTTAGGGTTTTAGGGTTACAAGTGACTCAAACACACCAAGAGTGTGTGTGTGTAGGGGTTCGGCCAAATAGGGTCAAAGGAGGGGGAAAGAGGACAAAAATTTTAGCTTTGGCTCCAAGTTTAGCTTAAATGGCTTCATATTTTGGCTCCAAGGTTCATTTAAATTCCCTAGTGCTCAAGTGGTCCAATGTCAACATGTGAAGTTTAAGAAATACCTGGCTTGTAGTGAGGATAAAACAAGTATGTCATTATCTCTTCTTTATGCATGCATGTGATGTTGTTTTTCAAAGATGCTCTTGAATTAATTTAGGGTTTATGGTGGTTTTGTTTGGGACTTAGGCGTCCAAAATACATAGGGGGGATATGAATGAAATTTTTGACTTAAGAACATGAGATGGACGATAACTAAAGTTTACACGAAAAGATTTTGGGTTTCTGGGGTTCTGTTAGGTCAAAAACACGGAAAACATAATTTAAACGTTAAAGCGTAAAAATAAATACCGGGAGTGATCATAAAATACGAAATACTTAGAAAAGATAAAATAACTCATATAATATCTAAACTAATCAAACTCTGAAGTCAGAACGCGTCCGATGACGTTTTTCATATTTACGCGGGTTAACTTCCCGGTAAACTACCAGATTCAAACATAACGTATAAAAGTCAAAAATAATTGTCGGAAAAGTTTAAAATATTGACCTAAAATTTTCAGGGTGTGACATTCTTCCCCCGTTAAAAGGGCTTTATCCTCAAAGCTTAAGACATGGACTAAGGGTTAATCAAAAAGATGAGGGTACTTTTTCTTCATTTGATCTTCACGCTCCCAAGTAAACTCGGGCCCTCGTCTCGAATTCCAACGGACCTTTACAATTGGAATGCGGCTTTGCTTTAGCCGTTTAACTTCTCGATCCATAATTTCAACTGGTTCCTCATTGAAATTAAGCTTGTCATCAATCTGGATCTCATCCAACGGAATAGCTAGTGGTTCGTCTACGAAACACTTCTTCAAATTGGAAACATTTTATTTTACTATGAACTCGGCTTAATTGCTCTGGGAGTTCAAGTCGATAATCAAGTGTTCCCACTTTAGCAAGAATCTTGAAAGGTCCAATATAGCGAGGGTTCAGCTTCCCCCGTTTGTCGAAACGTATCACCTCTTTCCATGGCGACACTTTCAACATGACCTTATCTCTAACCTAAAATCCTAACGCTTACGCCTCCTATCGACGTAGCTCTTCTGTCTATCTCGTGCAGCTTGAATATGCTTCTTGCTCTGAATGATTTTCTCAGTTGTTTCATGAACCATTTCCGAACTAGTGAACTGAGCGTCTCCAACCTCAGCCTAACAAATAGGCGATCGACATTTTCGGCCGTAGAGAGCTTCAAACGGTGCGGCTTTGATACTAGTGTGATAACTATTGTTGTAAGAAAACTCCACCAAAGGTAGGTGTCTATCCCAACCTTTCCCAAAATCAATCACACAAGCACGTAGCATGTCCTTCAAGGTTTGGATGGTTCTCTCACTCTGACCATCCGTCTGCGAGTGATAAGCCGTACTGGGCTTGGTTCAATGATTTCCAGAAGTGAGATGTAAACTTATTGTCTCGATCAGAGATAATTGAAACTAGCACACCATGTCTTGAGACTACTTCCTTCAAGTATTGTCTCATTAACTTTTCCATTGAGTCGGTTTCTTCATTGGTAAGAAATAAGCAGACTTTGTGAGTCAGTTTATAATTACCCAAACTGTATCTTGACCAGACGACATTTATGGTAACTTAGTAACAAAATCCATAGTAATGTTTTCCCACTTCCAAATCGGGATCATAGGTTGAACCAACAAACCAGATGGTTTTTGGCATTCGGCCTTGACTCTTGCACAAGTCAGGCACCAACTGACGTAGGTGGCAATCTCTGCTTTCATATTTGGCCACCAATATAGTTTCTTTAAATCTTGGTACATCTTGTCCGATCCAGGATGAATTGAATATTTTGATTTATACGACTCATGCATAAACAACTCTCTTAAGTTACCTAGACAAGGTATCCAACTTCTCCCATTCAAGCATAATGTTCCATCAGCACGTTGCTCTAGCTTCTTAATCATACCACCCAAATCTTCGGTTCCAATATTCTCTTCCTTTCTCGCCTTAACCTGAGCATTTAAAATTTACACAGGAAGGTTCAGACCAATCATCATAACCAAAGCTCGAACTCGTAGTGGCTTATTTCGTTCCTTTCGACTCAAGGCATTCGCCACCACGTTAGCTTTTTCCTAGGTGATAACAAATCTCACAGTCGTAATCACTCAACAACTCTAATCATCCACGTTGTCTCATGTTCAACTCTTTCTGATCTAGAATATGCTGCAAACTCTTGTGATCAGTGAACACAACGCATTTCATGTCGTACAAATAATGTCTCCACATTTTGAGAGCAAACACTACAACTCCTAGCTCTAAGTCATGTGTAGTGTAATTATTCTCATGAATCTTAAGTTGGCGTGACGCGTAGGCTATGACTTTCTCCCTTTGCATTAAAACTTTGCCCAATCCTTTACGAGAAGCATCACAGTAAACCACTAAGTTTTCACTACCTTCGGGTAAAGCCAAGATCGGTGCACTACACAGTTTCTGCTTCAACAGTTGAAATGCAGCTTCTGCCTTATCAGTCCACTCAAACTTTACGTTCTTCTAAGTCAGCTCCATCATAGGTTTGGCAATCTTCGAGAAACCTTCGATAAATCGTCGGTAATAGCCAGCAAGACTTAGAAATTGATGAATCTCTTTCGGAGTCTTGGGCGATGCCCAATCCTTGATTGACTCAATCTTAGCCGGGTCCACGTAAATGCCTTCACTATCAATCACATGACTAAGGAATTATACCTTCGACAGCCAAAATTCACACTTTGAAAACTTGGTGTACAATTCTTCCTTCTTAAGTAACTCTAAAATTGACTTAAGGTATTCTGCGTGCTCTTCCTCGCTCTTGAAGCAGATCAAGATGTCATCAATAAAAACGATCATGAATTTATATAAGTACAGTTTACACACCCGATTCATCAGATCCATGAATACCGCCAGTGCGTTGGTCAGTCCAAACGACATCACTTGAAACTCATAGTGTCCGTAGCGTGTTCTAAACGCTGTCTTTAGAATGTCTTCCTCCCGAACTCTGAGTTGGTGAGAACTAGATCTCAGATCGATCTTAGAGTAGACTCTTAACCCTTGAAACAGATCAAACAGGTCGTCGATTCTCAGAAGTGGATATCGTTTCTTCACAGTCAGCTTGTTCAGCTTGCGGTAATCGATACACATCTAAAAAGATCCATCCTTCTTTTTGACAAACAAGACCGAGGATCCCCAGGGTGAGGAACTCGGTCTTATAAATCCCTTGTCAGAAAGTTCTTGAAGTTAAGTATACCATTCTTGCAGTTCTGACGGTGTTAATCTATACAGGGCACATGCCACAGGTGCAGCACCTGGGACTAAGCCGATTTGAAATTCAACTTGTCCCGTACAATCGACACGTTCTCAAGTCGCTTCTCCTCCGACTTGTCTTTGGTTTTATTCTTCGTAACTTATGCTAGACAAATTAGGCAACCTCTCTTAATATATTTCTGAGTTTTAGTGCATGATATAATGCTCAACTTTGACTTCTCTCCTTTGTCGTCTCTATCACCTTGAACTATCAAAACTTTATCTCCATTGGGAATCCGTACAATCTTTTCATCATACGCGATCACCGCATGATGGTTTGCTAACCAATCCATGCTGATGATGACGTCAAAACTACCAAGTTCTAGTGGCATTAGATCAATATTGAATAGGTTACCTAACAATCCTAACGTACAACCTCTAAGCACAGTATCGGATCCTATTAGCTTTATGTTAACTAGCTCAATAGGGTACTTAATGTCTAAGATAGATGGGACGATGTCACTTAGAAGGATAAAAACTGTTGGTGTCGGCTTGGTTCTAGGTACTTACAATAATTATGTCCTTTGCCTTATCTCATGACCATTAGAAACTTAGACACTGAAGAAATTTCCTAATTTTCTTGATTCTATCCCAAAGAATGATGATAAGTCTATTATGTTCTAAAATCTTAAAATCCGTAATTACTGTGACTACAAGGAGCGTGACTCGGTCTCTTGGCTAATGGTACGGAGTCTCTATATGGTAATATTGAGGAAATCTACTTAGTTATGGAGCTTATTAATACGAATACATATGACAGACATAACTCGCAAACACGCGCGCAAAATATTGGTAAAATATGAAGATGATAAAATCTTATCAAAATTATAGAGAGGAGAAAAAAAATATAGAAGTGGAAAGTGAAAATAGATTGGCAAAATTTTTGAGGTGACTACTCTTAGCATAGGATGGTCCTCCCTGAATTATACATAGGTGATCAGGCTATGTATAATTTAGGTACTAATGATAAAATGCTCGTTTCGTCAAACTAGTGTTATGTTTAAAAGTTTGTATGGTATAAACAGTGCTGTTTCTAAGGTAGAAAAATAGTTCGTGAAAACGAGAACATTTTAATTTATATAACGACACAATATATTTTGTAAGACTTAGTAGAAATAGTTTAAGAGGTGATACCAAAATAGTTTACGGGAAAATCAGGTGACAGTTTATAGTGTAAGAGTGAAGGGTCTATAAAATGGTAACAAGTGGTCTACGAGTTGACAACCAAATAGCTTATATTGCGAAAACGAAATAGTTTATAAAAGACATGAAGTAGTTCGTAAGATGACGTCAAAATAGTTTATAAATGACAACGAAACAGTTCATGAGGTGACAACGAAATGGTTTGTAAGATGACTACAAAGTAACTTTTAATAAGGTAGCAAAAGAGTTCATAAATAACTGTAATATAGTTTATAAGATGGAAATGAATTTGTTCATTAAATGATAGCCAGATAAGTTATGAGGTAATAGTAGGATAATTGTAAGATGTTGACAAACGTTTATATAATGATATCAAATAGTTTATAAGGTGTTAGCGAAATGATTTATAAAACGATGGCAAAAGTTTATAAACATCGACATAACAGGTTAAAATATGAAAACAAGTAAGTTTGTAAAATGGTTTGGAAAATAGTTTGTGAGATAATAGTAGAATAATTTTTTTTAAAATGACAAAATGGTTTATAAGATGACAACAAAATCGCTTACGAAATGGCACAAGAATAGTTTATAAAATACTAGTAGCGAAATGATTTGATAAGATAGTAGTAATTTAAGGAGTAGCTTACATATATAAACAGAGAAATTAAGTGTAACTAACGAAATCGTCATGACACATACATTAATAGGAAATTTAAAACATCCACTCAATACAAAATTTATAGAAAAGTACTAATGCGAATATAGTCTAAGAAGACTTTGACTTAGGTCACTAGGTAAGGCGGGAAGATCTCTTCTTAAGCATTTGTCTTGTCTTTGATGACACTAGAGTTCTCGCGAGCTTTTTTCCTTCTAAATTTGGTTCACTTGGTTATGATTTCTCAACTTCTGGCATTCATTCCTAAAATGTCCTAACCTTCCACATTCATAGCAAGTGATGGTAGCCTTCGGATTTTCTACATGGGCTCTCTGGTTCATTGCAGCAACGGACGCCTTACAATCCCTAGTCATGTGGCCCACCCTCTTACAGTTATTACACTTCACAGTACACGGCCCAACATGATGCAACTTACACTTGTTGCGGTAAGGTGAATTCCTAGCATAAGCCCTCCTTTCATTGGCTCTAATAGTGTAAGCTCTTGTCACACCCGGTTTCTTGTAGGGTGGTTATCGTGGCACACGGTTATCCTTTAGTTGGTTCTCAAACTTCCTCTTGTTGTTAGCATTCTTCTCTATCGTGGTTTCTTGTCGTATGACCTGATTCATCGGATCACGAGTCATGCGGATTTTTGTCTCGTAGATAGCAATAGCTTCAATAGAATTAGTAACTCGTTGGGCCACAATCTGGTCAATCTTCGTAGAACTCATTCATTGTCTTGTTGCCGACATTCTCTTCAAATCAAAAGAAATAAAAGAAAAAATAAAATAAGTCAAGTTCTAAAAGTCGTGTTTCCAATTACGAGGTGATAGGTTAAAGTCGTGTTCAACTTAATCGGCATGTTTCTAGATGACGGTATGAGACAACGTAGGAGAAACAAAAGTTTGGGACGAGTGCTCAACTCGCATACGGGTTCGGACATTAAGATAACGTAGTATCGGAAGACTGTGACAAGTTTTGATGTTATGTAAAATAGTATAATGTAAATTTATGAAATAGTTTTAATAACCATCGTATCACTCACGATGCCTTTGGAAACGTTTAGAGACCATTGTGCCACTCACAATGTCTTAGGAAAAATTTAGTATTTATATAGACAACCTTTATAAAAAAAGAAATATACGTAAGGCAGACGTAAACGTAGAGAAAAGATAAACGCAGGGCAGAGGTAATCCCATATCATAGGAGGCTCAAGGCAAAATGATGTATAAAGTAATTATGGCAATATGATATATAAATTGCACTTATATATATATATACATATATAAAATGCTATTATTTTTAGATACATATATAAGCAGGTAAGCACGTAGGATCATATATTGGTAATAGACCAGACCTAAATATACTACCTGGTTCTCTATAATCTTGGCTCTGGATACCAATCTGTCATACCCCCTAACGAGGCCTGGCTGGAATACACGTGTTCAGGGGCGTGATGTCATAATACACATCACACAAGATACAAAGAACGACCTCTAAGGGTACATTTGAAAATCCAACATCATTGCATTAATTAAAATAGATAAAGTTTTACATAGGTTTAAAGATAATATGCAGAAGCGATTAAAAGTTTTTGAAATAGAAAATGATGTTAATCATAAATAATAGCAATTATTGAAAATCGGTCCAATGCAAGGCAACACCATATAGCAAGCAAAGACATCTACAGCTAAGCACCTGAGAAAAACATGCTAAAACGGTCAACATATAGTTGAGTGAATTCATAGGTTTAAGTTTAGTATTAAAGGTGGACCACAAGTTCACAGTACGCACGGGACAGTTATAACAGATACAACTTCACATAAAAAGAATGTATTTATTGTTGCGCTAAGCTCATGACACCGAAGCTCAATTAAATGAAGCATATTATATGCCAAATAGAATTACTCGCCCTAAAGGTATCCGACCAAGATCACCTATTGACAATCCGACATGGTATATATCCGTTTGTTCGGGACCTCCGAATCTAGTAAGCGCTACTTACCCGGATAGGGATAATTACTCCCAATAGATCTATTTACAACATTCACGCTTACTTAACTAGTACAGTCGGTTAAGCAATTGACGGTTCATGATAATTCGGGCATTAGTGGTCTATTCGCTACTTAGGCAACACGTAATCAGGAAAAAGGAAACGTAAAGTAACTGTGTCCATAGTTTAAAAACAAGCAATGTTTCTCACCCCAAAATAGTAAAGTGAAAGTAGTAAAACATGAGGCTATGAACTCACCTTAGCAAGATGAGCAAATGATAATCACGCAAGAAAAAATGATATAGAAATCTAGCCGCGACCTAGAATAATAACCCGTCTTAAGAACACGGAAGGTATGCCAAGAATTGCACAATATGTTCATCACCAAAATACATCCATGTGTGTTTGCTTTAGTTTAATTATCAAATCATGACGAAATAAAATCATATAGTTTTTCGTTAAGTTTCAACGTTTATCCAAAAATTACTATTTTTAGTAAGTTTCTATTTTAGGAAAGTTTTTAGTTTCGGGAAGTTAATACCGTCCCCTATATTTCTTAAGTTTCCATATTCTCAAAACGCACTAACTAACCTTAATCGCTTAACTTCTATGTCCGTTCCGCTAAATTTTACCAAACTTACTATTTTTAGTAACTTTAACGTTTTTCCTAAAATATATTAACGACGTCTTTAAACGATATTAATCAATATATATGTGTTACTATATATTTTGCTAGTGTTTAGAAAGTTTAAAAATGTCCAAAAGTGTTCGAAAACCCATTTTACTATTCACATCAGCAACTATTCTTTCGGTTTTGTCAGAAAATGTTTCAAGTTTCATTTGGTCATAACTTGGCCGTTTTAAGTCCGATTTTAGTGTATGATATATGAAAATCTATCTACTCGAGACGAGCTCTCCAAAAACTACTTTTACGTCTAATGAAAACATTTTTAGGTTGACCAAAACCCCAAAATAACTTTGGATCAGCAAGCACTTTTTGTCAAAAACACAACCAAAATCCACCAAAACTTCACAATAGTACCTAATCTAGCCTAATCTCCATTCACAACTAATCCACAACAAAACCATTCCTAAAACTAACCTAATCCCTTCATTTCTATTGTTGCAACTCTCATTCAACTCTCATCTCACCAAGAACACAATATTAAACAAGTGAAACAAAGTAGCATCATTATTTATGAAATCTTGTTTTATAGTCTTATAAAATTTAAACATAACATATGGATGTATGGATCTTGAACATATATGAAAGAACATAAGTAAACTACAAGAAATAATTTAAAACACTTACAAGAATGAAGAACAAGAAGCAATAACACAAGATCTATACCTAAAATCACTAGATCTTGAAAAACCCCAAATAATAACCAAACCCTAATTTGTAAACCCTTGACAATACTTGAAATCAAAAGGAAACCTTTTTGGATTAACCTTGGATCTTGATAATAATGAAGTTTACGATGTGTGAATCTTAGTAGAAATCAAAAGTATGGATTGTGTGTGTGTTAGTGTGTGTCGTGGGCTAGGAGAAGCAAAAGAGAGAAAGAAAACAATTTTTGCCTAATGGAATGAACTAAAAGAGATGTGTGTGTTTATAAGTGGGTATTTATAGAATAAGGGTTAGGGTTTTAGGGTTACAAGTGACTCAAACACACCAAGAGTGTGTGTGTGTAGGGGTTCAGCCAAATAGGGTCAAAGGAGGGGGAAAGAGGACAAAAATTTTAGCTTTGGTTCCAAGTTTAGCTTAAATGGCTTCATATTTTGGCTCCAAGGTTCATTTGAATTCCCTAGTGCTTAAGTGGTCCAATGTCAACATGTGAAGTGTAAGAATGACTTGGCTTGTAGTGAGGATAAAACAAGTATGTCATTATCTCTTCTTTATGCATCCATGTGATGTTGTTTTTCAAAGATGCTCTTGAATTAATTTAGGGTTTATGGTGGTTTTGTTTGGGACTTAGGCGTCGAAAATTCATAGGGGGGATATGAACGAAATTTTTGACTTAAGAACATGAGATGGTCGATAACTAAATTTTACACGAAAAGATTTCGGGTTTTCGGGGTTCCGTTAGGTCAAAAACGCGAAAAACGTAATTTAAACGTTAAAGCGTAAAAATAAATACCGAAAGTGATTGTAAAATATGAAATAATTAGAAAAAGATAAAATAACTCATATAATATCTAAACTAATCAAAATCCGAAGTCAAAACACGTCCGATGGCGTTTTTCATATTTATGCGAGTTAACTTCCCGGTAAACTGCCAGATTCAAACGTAACGTATAAAAGTCAAAAATAATTGTTGAAAAAGTTTAAAATATTAACCTGAATTTTTCAGGATGTGACATCCTCAGACTTGGATCAGCCAAATTGCTAAAGCGGAAAAGCCTCCTCTCACTTTCGACGAGCTAATAAGCACTCTGATCGACTTCTCAGCATATGTCATGCATAATTTGAAGATCTGACACAACGGCATCTGGTTGGATTGGCTTTCAATCTGCTCAAAGGGACATGCAAGAGTCGAGTGGAACTTGATTATCATCTCAAAGAATGTTACAAAGCTGTTAATGATCGACTTGATTGGCATAATCTAGAAGGACATAAATATCCATTTGATCTTAGCAAGCCGCTACCATTGGTTGAAGATCGAGGTCGTTAAGTAGTTCCTGCTAACTACTTCTTCAATAACGACCTCGAGTATTTGAAAGGTGGAAGCTCTAGTAGGAAATACACAACTTCTACAACAAAAACCAAGGCTGCTAAGTATGATAACATTGAAGGGATCGAAGATAGGGTTCCAACATTATGGATTCCAGTGAAGGTAGCATATGACAAACATGTTGTCTGGGGAACTTCTCACTAGGGTCTAAAACGTCAACGATTCTATGCATACGCATGCCACTGGAAGTCCACACATGATGTTTACTCTAAAAAGAGAATTATTGCAGTAACCAGAGTTAAAGTTATGAAGTAGTATGACTATGGGTATTTGGAAGAGATTGAAGTTAGACGAGAAGATCATAAGCTCTACAAGTTCAAGGAAGGTGACTTCCCTAGACTTAATCTGCATGATATTGAAGACATGCTGCTTCTCTTAGTCCAAAAGAAACTCTCCAATCTTGAAAGAGATGATCTATTCAGCTTAGGTGTGGCATTACGAATGTTTACCAGACGTATTGTCATTCTTCACCGTGTAGAAGACCTTCAGCTGGGAGTCAAAAGCTACCAGGAGAAGCTCAACATCACCAAACCTGAGACATACAGATCCGACATCTCCAAAAGAACTCCATACACTGCATACAACAACCCTCAAGGAGTCATCTATCTAGACAAGTTCAAGAGAAACAAGTTGATGCGCTCAGATGAACTCTACAAGTTCTATGATGGCACGCTCTCATCTGTTCGTACTGTTCTTCACGATAATGCTTCCAACTTGAGGATGGATTACTTGCCAAAGAGAAAATGGAGTAATTTAGACCGATAGAGGTCTCGCATCATGATTAAGGCGATCGACAAGCTGTAATTTGAGAGACGGTTAATGAGGAACTTAGAGAAATTCGTTGGTGGGAGAGATTACGGGACTGACCTCAGGCTGCTCGAATGAACAATATGATTTTGTCATATTTTGTCTTTCTCCATTTCAGGTCATTTTCTCATAATTAATAAATCTTGTGAATATGTAAATAAGTAGTGTAAGACTAAAATTAGGCTTACATAGTGTTTGAGTGCGAATTTTCAAGAATTTCTTAGTATATTCAAAAAATTTCAAATTAACGCACTCAAATACCATATAATTCCCTTATAATTTGAGGGGGAGCATTAAAATGTTCCAATAATTGGCTTGATATATAATTAAAATATTTTTCTCCTTGAGAGCATTATATTTGAATCAATTGATATCTAAAATATCAAACGATTCGACATTTTTGATAAGGGGAGAAAATGTGATTAAAATATATATAACTTGTATAACGTGATCTTTAAGACTCAAGTGTGAACTCCTATCCTCATATGTGCTAAACATTTTCCATTATCGATGCACATATGCAGAGGAAGCATTTCTAAATAGTAAAACCATCGAGGTACTAAATGTTTTGATTTATATCAAAGTACCTTGATCGATGTTTTCAAATAGGTTTAAGGCTGTAAATGATACCAAAAGACCAACCATGTAATTAATTACTTGGAGTTATAAGATGGTTAGGTATAGGTATTCGTTCTTACGATCCAACCAGAACCGGAGGGATCTACCCAGGGACATTCCATTAGTTAGAATAAAAGTCCTTAGGTATGATAAAAAGGAGAAAAAGAGAGAAAAGGGAATAGTGCCGACTGAGATGGAGCTAGTACTGGAACAAACCCAACAAAGTACTAGTCATGAAGTCTCGGTAAGCATTAAAGGGGTCAAAGAATGAAAAAGAAAAGGTAAGATAAAGGGTGAAAAGAAAGAAGCCCTCCTTACACTTAGGAAGAAACCGGGCCAATACATAAACTGTCAAAAATACTAAGTTGTTGTTTGGTATTGAAGACAGTCGTCATGGACCCAGTGACGCAATGCACAACCCTCCCCAGCCACTCAAGGTCTCTTAAAAGACTCTTTTTTCATTTCTTACGGAGATTACATGCATTTCTATTAACTTTCTCACTCCGAGTTAGTTGGTATTGAAAAGGTTGCAGTCTGCTCCAGCCTCCGATTACTAAAACCAAATGTGCACTATTGAGTCTAGAGCCAAATGAGATCATTCATAAATCTCACTAGGACACTATTTAATTGTATTTGTTACTTACATACTATGAAAACAAGTAATAAATTAAGAGTCTTACGCATTATCCTTGTGATATTGCCAGAACATCAGAGTGATACCAAAGTATTCATAATGACGATGGAAATCCTTCCAGAGCCAACATCAAACAAGCTGCAAAACCCTGTCAAGGAGATTCTTCGGAATTCTACCTGATCACAAGCAGTATTTATACTGATCAACGGGGAACCGTGGTTATTGCAACCGTATTCGATGAAGTAACAAAGCCACTTTCGTCCATACATGTTGATTATCACTAACCCTTTCGTGCAGGTAATCCTGACGGTCGCAGCTATTGGATCATGACAAGTCAAGATTCATAGCCACATGCTCATACTCGATTGACTTATATAAAGATATCATGAAAGCTCAAGTACATGTTTGAAGACTTTCACTACTCTGATACCGCACGTCCTTCTTGAAGCGACGAAGTGTTAAAGTTAAAGAACTTCAAGAAAGATGTTTTATTCAAGCTTTCAATCTCAAGAAAAGTATGAGCATGTTGGTCCGAAAGTCACAAGTACACAAGACGGTGATAATATCTCAAGATGATGATAAGAGATTATGCTTGGTTGATGATCTCAAAGAAGTTCAAGTTCACATACAAGTCAAGCTATATAGAACAAGCTCAAGCCTAAAGTCAATGATCACTACAACATATCACAAGTTAATGATTGAAGTTTAAAGATTATGAGCTCAAGACTAAAGACAAGCATAGTATGCTAGGATTAACTTTTTGTAATATGGAGTGACCTCCCTTAGGGGGAGATTGTTAGGAATACGAAAGTATCGGTCACCTCCATAAATATCGTAAGATAGGCTCGTAGTATAGTTTTTTGGAACCTTAATAAGGTAAAATGGGCCTAAGCCCACAAAAGCCTACATGGCCTCATGTATCCGGCCATAGGGAAGTATTTATATCCCTCTCCACACCTTGGAGATGGTTGGTTGTTCACTTGTTCATTTCTTAATCTAATTTTGCTCTCTTTTTCCATTCTCTCTCTAAGTGTTTAATCCTTCCACTCTCTCTCTAGATTTCTTATCATTTGATTATGAGATAAGATTCATCTTATATTCTACAACATTACTGTTAACAACATAGTCATTAAACTTAACAATCTAACTTTAGGTTTAGAAGACTCCTAATCTTTGTCTGTGGTTCATCCTTAGGACCAAAACCTTCACCATTAGACTTACTTTGACTGTTGCCCTTAAAGGTGACATTTTCCTCTATTTGGGTTGCAATGGGTACCATTTTAATGTTTGAAACTGCTCCTGCATTACCATCCTCATTATAGGTGTCCCCCTCTTTATCATTGGGACTTAGAAAACTTTTGGTGTCAAAAAAACATAACCAATCAACTTCAGTTGAAGTATCATCAGTCACACAAGTATTTTTATTTAAATTTTTCATTTTAAAAGGAAACATTGTTTCATAAAATCTTACATCCCTTGAGAATAAAATAGTTTTATTATCAAGACTGTATAATTTTTAAGCCTTTTTAACACTTGAAAAACCAATTAACACATTTTTCAGACTTCACACCAAACTTATCATTATTATTCAACATGACTGATTAACATAGACACCTCAAAGCTCTTAAGTGAGAGAGACTTAGTTCCTTACCATAAACTATTTTAAAAGGGGATGCACCAGACAAGACAGAGGAGGGTAACCTGTTAATCAAATAGGTAGCAGTTAATACACATTCAAGCCACATATTCAGAGGAATCCCTCCTAAAACATAAGACTTCTGGCAACATTCTATAGATGTCTATGTTTCCTCTTAGCAATTCTATTTTGATGAGGTGTATAGGAACAAGAGGTCTGAGGAATTATACCAAGACTAGTAAACAAATCAGACATTTATTATTAACAAACTCAGTCCTATTATCAGATCTAACAATTTTAATATTAATACCAAAATGAGTAAAAATCATTTTTAATAAAACTTTCAATATGCTTAAACACTTCAGATTTATTTTTAAGCAAATAAACCTAGACAACCCTACTAAAATCATCAACCATAGTGAGAAAATACTTATACACATCCCTACTAATAACCTTGTAGAAACCCCAGATATCAAGATGAACTAAATCACCTATCTTAATGGTCTTATGATCACTCAAGGGAAAGGGTTCCCTTGTCTGTTTTGCCTTGTGACAAAATGTCACAAGCAATAACATGATCACCAGACTTGGACCTAATTTTATCACTTAAGACAGACAAGACTTGATCAGCTAGGTGACCAAGCATACAATGCCATAACTCTTTAGACACATAACACACAATACCAGAATTACACAAACCAGCAAAAGACTTACCATTATTATTACAATCAAACATGTAAAGGCCACCAGACTCACTACCAGTCCCCACTATCTTTCCGAATTTCAAATCCTGAATATAGCATTTAGATTCATCAAAACCCATAAAGTATTTGCTATCTTTAATCATTTTATTAACAGACAATAGATTAACAGTATATTCAGGAATCATAAGAACATCAAATAAAACCACATTCTCAGTTAATCGCAAGCTGGCAATAGCAGTAATCTTAGCCATAGTACCATTGGGATGACCAACAGATAATTGAAGACTAGAAATATAAATCACATTAAACATATTTTTAGTTGAAAGAATCATATGTTGATTAATACCATAATCAATAATCCAACCAAGACTAACATTATACACATAAGCATTAGACTTAGCACAAAAAAACTTATCAATATGCAAGTTAAAATAAGTGTTATTATTAAAAAAACATGGCATATTACCTGCCATACTACTAGAGACATTAGCAGCATGTTTCTCATTGATTAAACACAAAAGCTTCATCATATATTCATTTGTAAAATTTGCAAACATAGCACCAGAAGAAGTAGAAGCATTTTGAGACACATCAACATCATTACCACTAAATTTTTTCACATAACCAGACTGCTTAAACAAATTTGGATTTTTCTTAAAACAAGCAGTATAACCATTTAACTCATAACATCTTTCAATTGTATGCCCAATCAAACCACACTGTTTACAAACAAGATTAGGATTAGGACCTCTGTTACAGTTGTTATTAGTGTTAGCCCTTCGGTTATTGTTGAAATTATTGTTACCATTATTAGTTCTAGCGACAAAAGCAATAGGGTTTTTAGCATACATTTTACCATGATCAAGACCCCTATGGGTCTCCTCTATGGAAACAACAATAAAAGCTTCATGTACATCAGGTAAAGGATCTCTGGCTAACATATTACTTCTAGTAGGTTAATAAAAACCATGAGAAACTTCATAAGCCTAACCAATTGGTTATGCTTAAGTACTCCCTCATGAGCATCACAAGTACAAGCAAGTAACAACGAAAGAATATCAAATTCTCTCCAAAGAAGGTTAAGAGAAGGATAGTATTCAAGCACATATAATTCACCTTGATTCAGATTATTATTTTTTTGCACAATATTAAAGATAACAGATCCATCCATTTTATAATACGTCTCTTCTAACTCATCCCAAACCTCAGAGGCAATTTCAGAATAAACATGACCCAAATATAATTCTTGGGATAAAGACCCAAGAAAAATGGCATTACATCTTTCCAATTGTTGGGCAAGAACCACACTGGTAACAGGTTTCACACAAGTACCATCAATAAATCCAATTTTATTTTTACCCTTAAGAGCGATTTTTATAGCAGTTGACCACATATTGTAATTTTCAGAACCAACCAATTTAAAACCAACAATAGGCAGATTATAGTGATCATTATTTTGCAAATATAAAGGATTGCCAGCATCTAAACTATTAATAAGAACTTCAGCCATAATACCAGATAAGAGAGAACACAAACTAAGCAAAACAAGACAGCAAATAAGAAACCAGAAACAATACCAAAAAACAAATACCAACAACCAATATTAGGGAACAAGAATAGAAACTGACTCTTAGCCAATCAAAGTTCCCAGGATTCCTTGCCACTATAGTGACAGGTCAAGGGCAGACAACTGAGTAAGAGGATCAAGATTAATTGAAAAATAAAATAAAAATCACAAAAGGTGTTACAGAGCTTTCAAGACCAACAGCGGAAGACAGAAGCTCCCCTCTTCATGATTCCCTTAGTTAAGAAGAGAAAGAGATGCCCATAATACAACCAAGAGTCACCAGAACAAAACCCCCAAATTTAGAAGAATTAGGGTTTTAAGAGAAAACCATATGATTGTGTCGTTGTGTGGTGTTTATTTTTAAGATTCAAGTTTTAAATTTATATTTTGCCAACTTAACCAAAAACAACACTTTAACGGGCAGTGTACCAGGTCGGTGGTAGATTCGTGGTAAGTAGGGTGTCGAACACTTAAAGCGAGGTTAAATCTATCAATTTATTTATATTTTGGTTTATCTATTCTAAGTTAATTCTAATCTATGTCAAACCTATGCTAATCCTATGTTAGTTCTAATCCTAATTCTAACAGGTAAAAGGGGGTTTCAGCTTGAGAGACTGGCACGGGTTTGGTCAGTGACTACAATCAATTCAAGACACTTTAACCCACGAAAGCAAATAAACCTAGACAACCCTACTAAAATCATCAACCATAGTGAGAAAATACTTATACACATCCCTACTAATAACCTTGTAGAAACCCCAGATATCAAGATGAACTAAATCACCCATCTTAATGGTCTTATGATCACTCAAGGGATAAGGTTTCCCTTGTCTGTTTGCCTTGTGACAAAATGTCCACACAAGCAAAAAACATGTACACCAGAATTGGACATAATTTTATAACTTAAGACTGTCAAGACTTGATCAGCTGGGGTGACCAGCACTGCAAATGCCATAACTCTTTAGACACATAACACACAATACCAGAATTACACAAACCAGCAAAAGACTTACCATTATTATCACAATCAAACATGTAAAGGCCACCAGACTCACTACCAGTCCCCACTATCTTTCCGAATTTCAAATCCTGAATATAGCATTTAGATTCATCAAAACCCATAAAGTATTTGCTATCTTTAATCATTTTATTAACAGACAATAGATTAACAGTATATTCAGGAATCATAAGAACATCAAATAAAACCACATTCTCAGTTAATCGCAAGCTGGCAATAGCAGTAATCTTAGCCATAGTACCATTGGGATGACCAACAGATAATTGAAGACTAGAAATATAAATCACATCTAACATTTATTTTAGTTGTATGATATAGATGTTGATTATACATAATTAATAATCCAACCAAGACTAACATTATACACATAAGCATTAGACTTAGCACAAAAAACTTATCAATATGCAAGTTAAAATAAGTGTTATTATTAAAAAAAACATGGCATATTACCTGCCATACTACTAGAGACATTAGCAGCATGTTTCTCATTGATTACACAATCGCTTCATCATATATTTCATTTGTAAAAATTTGCAAAATAGCACCCACTAGAAAAGTAGAAGCATTTTGAGACACATAAACATTATTACCACTAAACTTTTTCACAAAACCAGACTGCTTAGACAAATTTGGATTCTTCTTAAAACCAACATGATAACCATTTAGCTCATAACACCTTTCAATAGTATGACCAATCAAACCACAATGTTTACAAACAAGATTAGGATTAGGACCTCTGTTACTGTTGTTATTAGTGTTAGCCCTTCTGTTATTGTTGAAATTATTGTTACCATTATTAGTTCTAGCAACAAAAGCAGTAGGGTTTATAGCAGACATTTTACCAAGAGCAAGACCCCTATGGGTCTCCTCTCTGGAAACAACAACAAAAGCTTCATTTACATCAGGTAAAGGATCTCTGGCTAATAGATTACTTCTAGTAGGTTGATAAACATCATTAAGCCCCATGAGAAACTGCATAAGCCTAACCAATTGGTTATGCTTAAGCACTCCCTCATGGGCAACACAAGTACAAGCAGGTAACAAGGAAAGAATGTCAAATTCTCTCAAAAGATAATTAAGAGAATAATAGTATTCAGGCACAAATAATTCACCTTGCTTTAAACTGTTAATTTTTTGCAGAATATTAAAGATAACAGATCAATCCATTTTATAATAGTCTTTCTAACTACATCCCAAAACCTCAGAGCAATTTCAGAATAAAACATGACCCAAATTAATTCTTGGATAAGACCCAAGGAAAAAATGGCATTACATATTTCCTATTGTTGGCAAGAACCACCACATGGTAACAGGTTTCACACAAGTACCATCAATAAATCCAATTTTATTTTTACCCTTAAGAGCGATTTTTATAGCAGTTGACCACATATTGTAATTTTCAGAACCAACCAATTTAAAACCAACAATAGGCAGATTAGAGTGATCATTATTTTGCAAATATAAAGGATTGCCAGCATCTAAACTATTAATAAGAACTTCAGCCATAATACCAGATAAGAGAGAACACAAACTAAGCAAAACAAGATAGCAAATAAGAAACCAGAAACAATACCAAAAAACAAATACCAACAACCAATATTAGGGAACAAGAATAGAAACCGACTCTTAGCCAATCAAAGTTCCCAGGATTCCTTGCCACTATAGTGACAAGTCAAGGGCAGACAACTGACTAAGAGGATCAAGATTAATCAAAAACCAAAATAAAAAGCACAAAAGGTGTTACAGAGCTTTCAAGACCAACAACGGAAGACAGAAGATCCCCTCTTCATGATTCCCTTAGTTAAGAAGAGAAAGAGATACCCAGAATACAACCAAGAGTCACCAGAACAAAACCCCCAAATTTAGAAGAATTAGGGTTTTAAGAGAAAACCCTATGATTGTGTCGTTGTGTGGTGTTTATTTTTAAGATTCAAGTTTTAAATTTATATTTTGCCAACTTAACCAAAAACAACACTTTAACGGGCAGTGTACCCGGTCGGTGGTAGATTCGTGGTAAGTAGGGTGTCGAACACTTAAAGCGAGGTTAAATCTATCAATTTATTTATATTTTGGTTTATCTAATCTAAGTTAATTCTAATCTATGTCAAACCTATGCTAATCCTATGTTAGTTCTAATCCTAATTCTAACAGGTAAAAGGGGGGTTTCAGCCTGAGAGACTGGCACGGGTTTGGTCGGTGACTACAATCAATTCAAGACACTTTAACCCACGCAAGCTAATTAACAGAAGATAAAAGAGCGGTCGAGCCTTATGATAGAAAACTGTATTAACCATTATTAATCCGATTAGAACGTTGGTTTGTTTATTAAGTGCAATGATTTCTTCTCTCGAGGTGGCATATCATTCTTAAGACTTAGGCAGGACTTCTTCCTAAGACCTAGACATATTAATTCTGTCATAATTAAAGCATCCTTATTTGCTGATTATAATCTATCTTAGGGATTAAAGCAATGGTGATCTTGTTAAACCCTAGCTCATAAAGACTTTACCTACTTACTACTTAATGGAAATTTATACACTAGTAGTCCACTAACCAAATCTTTACCAATTAATTAAGAATGTACTCGTTGATCCCAAGGGTCACCTGCCGGTCCAACTAAGCTCATTAATCTAAAGGCAAAGGTAGGTCGTTATTTGTGATCCTATTGGTCTAGATGTATAAATCACTATACGGAGAGCTATCTCAGACTCTAGATTACTTGGTTTGTATCACTAGATCCAGTTAAAGGATAGGTCGCATATAAAAGCATGTAAACAAGTATATTGATAAACATAAACAAGCATCCAATGATAAATCGAGAAATCAAGATAAACAAAACCAAACATTCAAATCTTCATAATAAGGGCTAATACCCGAAGGTATTAACCTTCAAACGTCATAATAAATAAAAGAGCAATTATTTAGCCAAGGTAAACTAACCGAGTTAACGAATGATACCAAAAACTGAATGATTACTAAAGTATATGGAATTACACGTTGTCTCCTATGGAATTGATAACGTTGCTCGACCTCTTCTGCTCTTTTTCTCCTCTGAAAATCAACTTTTATGGTTTAGGTATCGAGAATATGATTTAGCACACTTAAAACTCGTTTTTAAGTTTTCTATTTATACTGTCTGGAGTCGGTCTCGATACGGCGTATCCAAGGGATTGGATACGGTGTATTGGGGGTTTCTTTGAGTAGGGACCACGTTTGATATCTTCCAGAATCTTCAAATACTATATTTCCAATACGGCATATTGGTATTCTCTGGATACGGCGTATTGAACAAGTTTCCTTTGTGGTCTTTAGTGAGTGCAGGCACGGATACGCCGTATCTTCCTTGATGGATACGGCGTATTGGTAGTCAGAATAGTAATCTTCAAAATATCTTCATTTAAGCTCCAAAATGCGCGCCTTTTTCTAACTTTCACCAAGTACTCCATAATTACTGTAATTCTCAAATATAAACAATTAAGTAACAATTCTTTGAAATAATTATACAAAATGGTTTAATAACATGGGATAAATGATGCTATAAAATAGACGTTATTTGATGTCATCACCCTAATTTATGCAAATTTAGCAATTAACCAACCCAGAAATTCAATTCAAACTCCAACAAACCAGATCCAATCACAATAACTATGATCCAACTCAAAAATCAAAAAAACCCCAAATCTTAAAAACCCTAATTTTCCAATCGATCGAGAACTAACAATCAAGATGACTACTAGCTCTGATACCATGTAAAGACTAATGAATCAATACACAAACACCTCTAATAATTACACAGCCAATCACCCCTTTGGTGATTCTTTTTATTACTTATAAAATCAAGAAGACAAGTCCACAACTGTGTTCTTGCCAGACAATACAATCAAAAATAAGTGTTATCCCCCTAATGGATGTAACACAGTTATACAAAATCACTCTTACAATGATACCTTACTACAATCACTCAAACCTAACAATACTAACAATACCAAGATCAAGATGATCTATAAACCATAACAATCAGAATGAATAAGATTGAAAACCCTAATTATTTGGGAGAGAATCATATGAACTGAATGAGAGAGAAAGGAGCTGGGTAGGTGGTATATATAAGCCCACATTTTTTACTTAAACCCCTCTAGAACATGAAACCTGCTAAACATAACTAAATAGACAAACTATTAGAAATATGTGCAGGTTTAACCCCTGCACATATAAACCAAACCATAAGCTTGTAAAACCAACACATATATATTCAACAAACAGCCAAAACAGAAGCATGCACTCAGATATAGATCACTTTAGTCTTGTATACATTAAAGATGCATGTGAACTTGTGCAAAAGCTTTACACAATTGTGGTACTTGTAGAAAAAACATAAATGTGTTGAATATTATCACCTGTAAGATGGAGGATTATTCTAATTTTGTATTAGTTGTTGTAGCTCCATAAGACAACACTGATGAATGTTTGTAAGAACTTGTTCCATAAAAACTTGCTCCATAAGAGCTTTGCTCTAAAAGAACTTGTTCCATTTGCATATGCGATTCCATCGCATGCAATCTAAAAATTTTGCCCTTTTCTTAAGGAAAACATAAATTTGTGATCATAAATGGTTAGTGACATGTGCAAATTAGATGGTCTATAAAGATATTGCTTCAGACTCTGGGAGATTTGGTGCATCAAACACTTTGCAAACATCAATTTTACAGTGGCTACATGAGCAAGTACATGCCTTCCTACTGGTTTCTTTGGATTTGCAACATTTCATAATTTTCAAGACTTTGATCAAACACTTAATAAACATACTTGATGGTTTTCATCGACTATTAAACATCATTATTTCAAAACAAAAAAAAACTAAAGATTATATAAATTATACGAACCAACTATATATAAGTATTAAAAAGAATAGAAATTTCAACATACCTGATTATAAGGATTTCAATCAATGCATCAAGCCCCTAGTTAAAAGGAATGAAATTTTAAAGTAGTTTAGGCATTTCTAGTGTCTCTTCACCGCCTGATTAATCAGCATCAATCTCAAACTGCTCCTTTTAGCTCGGCCTTGTCTCATTCCCATGTCTTGGATATGATATAAGGGGCCGTTTGATTTATTGCTCGCAATCACAATGGATATGAGTTTGATTGGTGGGTGGAATATGAATGGGTATACATTTTGGTATCATTATAAACAATGTTGTTTGGTTTAATAACAAGGTTTTTATACCCGCGCTTCGCGGCTAGGTGTTTGTCAAAGGAAACTATCATAGAGGTTTCTTTATCATTAACAGTTCCTAGAATTCAGTAAGCTGATGCTTTCCCAGTTATAGTAGAGGCAAACTTTGCATATGTTCAACACATAGTCCATGACAGTGTAGACATTTAGAGGTCATAACTTATTGTAATGTATGCCATGAACACCAAGTATTTCGACATAGTTAATCTAATACATTAAGGGATAAGTAGGTCGAGCTCACTATCTAGAACACAATTTGTTGAATGAAGCACGATCCTCATGACTTAGAAAGAGATGCACCATATCTTTCAAGGTCAGCAATGGAGCCAATGCTAGATTGACGTATCTTAACAACGTAAGACGTCAAATGTTGGCCTTATTTGAACTAAGGAAGCACATTACTATGATAGTATCCTCCCACCTACCAAACTTAAATTCCCTATGCATCCACCATTCAGTAATCACATTGATACGTAATTACTTTTAAATAAAACTACGTCAGGTTTTACATTTATAAAACCCTAACTACCTTAAGTATTCCTACGCACTAAAGAGCAGTGTACCCTATCATGTATAGTGTAGTGATTGGTAAGTACAGGTGTCGACCCAAAGAACGATTTGTGTCTCTAATTGTCTAATTGATTTTATAAATCTACCTAAGAAAGCAGGAATGAAATCATGTTTGAATAATTGAGATTATTGTGGAGTTGTTTTGGTGGTAAGCCTAGCTGGTCGAAAAGGGAATTGGTATAGTGATGAACAATTAGGAAGGAAGAACGTAATTAATTACTATGATCTCTAGTGCAATGTCTTATCGTAATCTTAAATAAGGACTAGAATCATTAGGTCTAATTTGATAATTGAAACCTATAACAACCCCATTTTTGACATATAGCAGCGGAAGCTAATCTGGGGTATTATTTCATAGTACAATAGTCATAATCATAGAAAACGACTCAAAAGAGACATTTTTAAAAGATAAGTTATCATTCATTATTTCATCAGAGTTTTTACAAACAGAGGTCCTAAAATCTACATGAAAACATAAAGTTTGAATGATAACAGTTTAGCCATCTTCAAGTCCGTGCCACTCCGTGCCATAAGATGTTTAGTTACTTGAGATAAACATGTTAAAAAGTCAACACAAAGGTTGAGTGAAATTCATAGGTTTATAGTAAACAATTTTGAATACAATCTTAATAGTGGGTTACGTTGTTATACAACCATAGTTTGTAATAATTGCAACACATACAATTATCATGAAAAATAGTATTATTGCCCTAAGCTCATGATATCAATACATTAACATAGAAATCATCATAGTGACATTGGTTGAGGAACAAATGTCCCAGTGGAAAGGTAACTTGCCAAGGTTACCCATTAAGTCAAATATAGTATGTTTGGCTACCCCATGAATGGGTATACCAACGGGAGTCGTCAGCCCCAATAGATCTATCCACAATATTTGTGCTTACTCGCAAGTAATTAATGGTTCATGATACAGAAATAGTGGCACTGGAAGGTACTTAGGCAATACTATATATGGATAGCATATAGTTGGAAAAACACTTGCATTCATGGTTTAAGCATGTATCCCCCTCGCGAGTTTATAAAACATTCAAAAGATTGAAATGCAAGGCTATAAACCCACCTTA